>SJYQ01005780.1:0-46371 GCA_006410935.1 Redunca redunca | reverse complement strand
TAGGGTCATTTTTATTAAAAGTAATAGTAGGTTATAAAAATTAAAATTAAAGGAGAAATAGACGACTTAAAATTTTAAAAAGTTAAAAAAGAAAAAGAAGAAACAATCAAACAACATCAATGAAAAAAAGAGAGAGAGAGAATCATCGTAAAAATAGTAAAGATATTTCTGTGGCTTTCTCTGGTGTTGTGGGCAGTGTGGGGTCACTTCCAAGGAGGTTCCCTCTGTTTGCTGATCTCTTCAGTGTCTGATTTCTGCCCTGACACAAGGGAGGCGGTGGTGGACACTTTTTTTTTTTTTTTTAGAATCACTTGTTCAGTCGCGCTGTGGGGTGGGAGGGATGCTGCAAACAAATGACACTGGTGTGTGCTCGCAGTGTCTCAGCCACGCTGGGCACGCCCCTGCACACAGCACACACTGCTCAGGCTCTACATTGCTCCGCTGGGAACCATCTGAGGCCGGCCCTAGCCTGCATGCACTTCCCCAGTCTAAGCCACTCAGGCTCGGCTCTCAGGTAGCCCTCAGAGGCGCAGATTCAGTTGGGCCTGCGTTTTGTGCACTTCCCAGGACCGAGTAGCTCGGGTGTTTGCTGAGCGCGGTCACTGCAACTTATTGCCTTTCCGGTCCCTGCTGCTCGGTTTTCTGGGTGTACCGCTGGCACCCCTTGTCAGGTGGATGGTGACTGTCCAGGACCCCAAGAAGTCTTAGCAAAGAAGCCTGCTTGCAGTTTGGTAGGTAAAGTCTCTCTGGGGCTGTGATTACCCCCTTCCAGCCCTTACGGCTCTGGCTGCCTGTCACCGGAGGGGATGGTCTGCAGCCGGCTATTTCTGTTCCATCCTTTGTTCTGTGCGAGGTCCTGGCAGTGTCTTATGTTAGAGCTTTTCACATGGTAGCTATCCCACAGTCTGGTATGCTAGCCCAAGTCAGTTCGCTCTGGTTACACTCGCGGCATTCCGGCCGGATTCTTAAAAAGCACTGCAGCCTGCGCCTGCCTGCCCAGCCCCCACTTGCTAGTGGTGGATGCAGGCATCCCTGCTGCTTCTCCGCTGGGGCAGTTACTGTAGGGCTCATAATCTGTTGGTTTCAATTATTTATTTATTTTTCTTCCCTGTTATGTTGCCCTCTGTGCTTCCAAGGCTCGCCACAGACTCAGCAGCTAGAGTGTTTCCTGGTGTTTGGAAACTTCTTTCTTTTTAAGACTCCCTTCCCGGGACAGGACTCCCTTCCCAGGATGGAGCTCCCTCCCTACCTCCTTTGTCTCTTTTTTCATCTTTTATATCTTTCCTACCTGTTTTTGAAGACAATGATCTGCTTTTCTGGGTGCCTGATGTCCTCTGCCAGCATTCAGAAGTTGTTTTGTAGAATTTACTCAGCGGTGAAATGTTCTTTTGATGAATTTGTGGGGGAGAAAGTGGTCTCCCCGTCCTATTCCTCTGCCATCTTAGGACCACCCCCACTCCAGGTGTTTCTTGACTTCCTGCTTTTGCATTCCAGTCCCCTATAATGAAAAGGACCTCTTTGGGTGGCGGGGGGGGGGTGTTAGTTCTAGCAGATCTTGTAGGCCTTCACAGAACCATTCAACTTCAGCTTCTTCAGCGTTACTGGTTGGGGCATAGACTTGGATTACTGTGATATTGAATGGTTTGCCTTGGAAATGAACAGAGATCATTCTGTTGTTTTTGAGATTGTACCCTCAAACTGCATTTAGGGTTCTTTTGTTGACTATGATGGCTACTCCATTTCTTCTAAGGGATTCCTGCCCACAGTATTAGATATAATGGTCATCTGAGTTCAATTCACCCAGTCCAGTACATTTCAGTTCACTGATTCCTAAAATGTCAATGTTCACTCTTGCCATCTCCTGTTTGACCACTTCCAATTTGCCTTGATTCATGGACCTAACATTCCAGGTTCCTATGCAATATTTCTCTTTAAAGCATTGCATCTTGCTTCCACCACCAGTCACATCCACAACTGGGTGTTGTTTTTGCTTTGGCTCCATCTCTTCATTCTTTCTGAAGTTATTTCTCCACTGATCCCCAGTAGCATATTGGGCACCTACAGACCTGGAGAGTTTATCTTTCAGTGTCTTATCTTTTTGCCTTTTCACACTATTCATGGGGTTCTCAAAGCAAGAATACTAAAGTGGTTTGCCACTCCCTTCTCCAGTGGACCACATTTTTTGTCAGCCTCATTGAGCCTCATATCAAGACTGTCAGCTAGGTACTGTAAGGCACAAATGAAATTTGAAGAAATTAGGTATGAGACTGACTTGCATAAGGTCTCATGCCAGTATGTGACGACGCTGAGATCTCAGCCCAAGTAGTCTGTCCCCTAATGCCATCGGTTTTCTACCTTATCATGTAAGTTTCCCAGGAGTTCCAGGGAACACTAACTCTCATCATTCTTCACAAGTCTCACAAGACATGATAATTTGAGGGATGTCAAGTTTATGGTGTTTTAAACAACAACCTCACCTCGGAGGTCACAGCCGAATAGACTCTTTCAAACTTGGAAAGGAATTTTCATAGCATCCTAAGTTTAGTGGAGGGCTTTTCACTAGTTCTTAAAAGGAAATGTTTTGAAATTTTAATAGATGTTTATTGAGCATCCATTATATGTAAATAACTATGCAGAACATTGTGTGAAATGATAGAATTTACACAAGGAACTGGAAGAGACAAACAAAGGCTTGAAAGTGAAAGTGCTCATCAATCATGTCTGAGTCTTTGAGACCCCTATGGACTCTAGCCCGCCAGGCTCCTCTGTCCATGGGATTCTCCAGGCAAGACACTGGAGTGGGTGGCCATGCCCTCCTCCAGGGGATCTTCCCAACCCAGGGACTGAACCTGTGTCTCCTGAATTGCAGGAGGATTCTTTACAGTCTGAGCCACTGGGGAAGCCCTAAAGAAAGGCTTGGGGGACTGTAATATTATTAGTCAGAATTCAGTCAAGGAAGTAGAATTCCTATGGGTGCCATGGGATAGGCGACTTGTGACAGGGTGCAGACCTTCAGAGCTGTTGACAGAAATGAAGGTGTGGAAGAGGAAGTTGGAGGATCATAGGAAAAGGAAAAGGCCCATCTTTTCATAGGAAAAGGCACTAAAAAGTCTGCCTGGAGCTCTGGTGTGGGTCACAAGTCAGAGTAGGAAGGGGCAGGAGGGGGCCAGTAAAGAGAGAGCTTGTGGAGAGTCTTCAGGAATCTCTTGGACAGACAGCCACAACCTCCATAGACCCACCACCAAGTGTCTGGTAGTGAGGCTGGGATCCCTGTTTGTCAGCCAGGTGAGCAGTCAGGAGGAAGAGATGGTGCAGAGCTGCGGAGAGCAGGGATGAACCTCATTCCAGTTCCTGTCTTTAACCAGGTGAAGACCTTCAGAGAATCATCGCAGCTGTCTCCTTTGACCTTCCAAATATAAGTCCCTCTTTCGGCCAACTCAAACTTGAAGCAAAATGAGGAAGGAGATTCTGGGAAAGGTAGGTCCCAGTGTAACTATGTTGACAGTAAAAATCCAGTACAAGCTGTTAGACCAAAAGAGTATCAGAGTAGTGATGCGAATAACTTGTAACAGGAAGAGAGAGGCACAAATGAGTCATGGGCTCAGGAAGCGGGTTTGGGAAACCTCTCTGCTCCTCCATGGTTTTTGCTTCTCCTCGTTACTCAAATGCTTTGCTCTAGTGGAAATGATGCCACTGTGTTGTTACAGCGCTTACTGTGTGCTCTTGAGGAAGTTACGTAACCTCTATGAGGCTCCATTTTCTCAGCTGCAAATGGAGAATAATGAAACATACCACAGTAAACTGTGAAAATCACATGAGAAATTACAAGCCACAGCTCCCAGGACACAGCAGATGCTCGACCCATCGGGTCCACCTTGCTCTTCTCCTCTGGCTTCTTCTGCTTCAGAGGTTCATATTCAATCTCTGACCACGTATTCACTCTGGTCTCCACCAGTGACCCTGCTGGATACATAGACTCTTGCTAAATGCTCTAATAATCCTTAAATATGTCATGCATTCTGAATTTCCTTTTTGAATCATGGAAACTAGGTTTTAAAATAGTTCAACCCTCCCTTTCTGTGGTGGTACCTAAAAGGTATTAAGCCTTTAGGTGGTGCCAAGATCTGTGGAATATATATGATTATAAAAGGTAAGAACCTAAATGTTCCATTCCAAGTGTCTGTCAAGCAGTGACTTCCCCCCATTTCTTTTCACACAATCCCTTTGGTCTTCATGGAGGTTTGCATTTTTTACACTGAGTTCTTGGGAACTCTCCTCCATTAAGTCCTGAGCTATTCAAGATGTCTGGCAAAAAGATTTCCAAGTGTAGGTGTGTGTAATTAGTATCAGGTGGGTTGTCCTCTTTACACACCCTCCTTTCCATCTGTTTAGTTCCTTGCTGACAAGCGATTCATCTATCATGCTGAATAATTGATTCCAGATTGAAGCAATTTTCTCTTGCATCTCCCATCCATAAGCAAAAATTCCCTCTCTCTCTCCATATATATATATATATATATATATATACACACACACACACATGCACACACACATATCTATGTATATATAAATATACACATATTCCACTTTCCATTTTGTCTACTGTGCCCCTTTGGGATACATCAACCATAATCAAAAATAGAATTATTTAGAAATGGGAATGAGAAACATGGGTAGCGGAGAACACATGATGGGAAATATTAGCACATATGCAACAGACCATTTGTAGAATACTGCCCAGCACCACTCAGCCAAGTTGAAGGGAATTGATGAAGGGATTCCAATTGGCCAGATTTCTCCTGGAATCCATAAAAACTCAAAATGACACTTGGTACATGAGCAGAAAAACCCACAAGTCAGAGCAGCTGATGGATTTGCAAGTGCAGTCTTTTGTGGCTGCAGTGTTAATGCTCTCAGAGTGCATGCTGTCAGAGTGATCGTGCAACATGGGCTGGTTGTGGTGGAAGAAGCAAAATGCACAAAGTACTCAGAAAAAGTGTTTGAGCCAGGAGAGCTTCCCGAAGTCCTTACCCACATTTCTTCACATTAAATATGGGGTTCAAACCTACTCTAGTAATGGAACAGATGTTTCAGAGAATTACATAAAATGACAAATGTAAGAATAGTTTAAAACAATGTTGCTACATAACTGTAAGACATTTTTATTACACAGCATGATAGAAATTATTTAATTCATTATTTCAATTATTGTTCAGTCATTAGTTCCAACTAAACTTGAAAATGTCAATATCAAGTAGCATTTATTTAAACATTCTCTTTTTGTATTTACTTGTGTTAGTCTAAAGTCTACTTGAATAGATCCTGCTAAGATAATACAACCTAAACTGAACCCAAGAGTGTATACAAACATAGTATTAGGACCCAAAGATATACAAATAACTATGACTGCAATAATGAAATATTTGCAGATTATTTTCAATTTTAACACTATATTCTAAACTAAAACAACTTTCCAGGTGCTCAACTTTCCCCACAAACAGTCCTCCACCTTATTTGCATCAGTCCCTCACTTCAAATCTTAAATGAGAGAATATCACAAAGATGGGTTGGTGAAAAACAACTTAGCTCCTGGGCCCTGCCATCTTATGCTGACATTTGCAAAAGTACCTCTAATTAATGTAGTAACTACAGGATGAAGATTAGAAAGTAGGGAAAATTTAGGTTTCCCTTGATGTTTTATTGGCAACTCGTGTGCATACTCAGTCACTTCGATCAACTCTTTGTGACCTATGAACTGTAACCCACCAGGGATTGGTGTAATCCATCTGTGGGATTCTCCAGGCAAGAATCCTGGAGTGGGTTGCCATGCCTTCCTCCAGGGAATCTTCCCAACCCAGGGACTGAACCTGAGTCTCCTGAGTCCCCTGCCTTGCAGGCAGATTCTTCATTGCTGAGCCACTGGTGAAGTCTTTATTGGCCATAGTCAGTCAATTATTTCTCATGATTGTATCTCTCATGGCCCTGTACTTTTTATATTTCATTACCACATAATCAAACAGGTGTGCAAGCACCGTATTGACTTCAAAACATTGGCCAATTGCCCATTTTTCTGCTTTGACATCATTCAAAATTAAGTATGGCCAGTCTCACAATCGAAGCCCCTCAAAAGTCCTTGCTGATGAACAAGACGGGTTTCGCATAGCGTCCACTAGTTCAGTTGAATAATAACACATCTCTTACTCTGCACAAATCACCGGTGCTGTCTTCAAGAAAATCATATCATGACACCTTTTACTTTGATATTCTTTGCTAGCTTTAAGAAAGGATTTAAGGTATTGAGCACAGCACATGAAGCCCTATTCCCTTTATCTTCCTATAACACCTGTCAGTCCAACTTATTCTCTCCTGCACACCCTAAAATGGGACCCTATTCAATTAAAAAGGCTTCCCTGGTAAAGAATCTGCCTGCCAATGCAAGAGACAAGAGTTCAATCCTGGACCAGGAAGATCCCCTGGAGAAGAAAAGGGCAACCCACTCCAGTATTCTCGCCTGGAGAATCCTCATGAACAGAGGATCCTGGTGGCTACAGTCCAGGGGGTCACAAAGAGTCAGACACAACTGAGTGACTAAACAACAACAGCAACAACAAATTCAGTTAAAGTTATTACCTGAATCCTCATCTGTTTACTTGTATCGGGAACACTTTCCCTTTACCTTATCTTTTGGGGGATACCTACCCATTTTTAGGGCTCTGGATAGAGACAGCATGCCCTGGGCATCATAGGGACTGCAATGTGCATGCTCAGTAGCTTCAGTCATGCTGACCCTTCGCAACTCTATGGACTGTAGCCCACCAGGCTCCACTGTCCATGAGATTCTCCAGGCAAGAATCCTGGAGTGGGTTGCCATGTCCTCCTCCAGGGGATCTTCCCAGCCCAGGGATCGAACCTGTGTCTCTTAAGTCCCCTGCACTGGCAGGCAGGTTCTTTACGACTAGTGCTGCCTGGGAAGCCCAGGGTTGGGATAAGTACCCTCATATTCAGTATCATCTGCATTCATATCTCTATACTTTAGAATTATCTGTTGTTTGCTTGTTGTTTCTTTCTTTCTTTCTTTTTTTTTTTTTTTTTTTTTGCATATCACTCTGCCTCACTGACTGAGAGCTTCCAAAGACCAAGACCTTTGTCACTGAAGTTAGGCTTACAGTGCATGCCCTGTGCCTGGTTCACAGCAAATACTCAGTACATATTGATGAAACATCTGAGTTAATGGGTATATTAACCCATGGGATGGATGGATGGGTAGATGATAGAAAAGTTACAATCTGTTCCCAAGCCAGGTACAATTTGTCTCTCATAGTAAAGTGGCCATTGTTTGCAATGTGATGTAATGAAACTAAGGTCTGTCCACCCCCCACCCCGTTCCCCTCTGTCTATCATGGAGCTGTTAGACTTAGTGAAGAGGCATGAAAAATTTGAGATCCCAAAATAAAAAATCAAAGCAGCAATCTCCTCAATAGTAAAACTGCTGCTTCTGTTGGTTGTCTTCTTGTAAGAAGCAACAACCATTCATGATTTAAACTTCAGAGTATGTTGTGTACGTTTTTAAATATTTTTCAAAGGTTTTTTCTTTTTATAATTAAATTTATTGATTTTTAATTGAAGGATAATTGCTCTACAATACTGTGTTGGTTTCTTTCAAGGTTGTTTTTATTTCCTACCTCTGCTCACAGGTGCTTATGTGATGAAGAAAGACATCTGTGATCACTGAGCATCCTCCTTGAAACAGAACACCAGGCATCTCTACTTACACCTTTCCTTTCACAAAGGACTTACTCCATGGGAAAATATAAAAAAGCCACATTAACTTTTAGAAGAAATAAAATACTGGTTTTTCATCCAAAGAATAATTTCATTTCTGTTAATATTTCAGCAGCTAAGTCAATGAGAATCTGTAAAGTTGAGCCAAACAGTGCTCAGGCTGGAAGCTATGTAAGTGTTTGATGTTCAGTCACTAAGTCGTGCCCAGCTCTTTGCGACCCCATGGACTGCAGCACACCAGGCTTCCCTGTCCTTCACTATCTTCTGGAGTTTGCTCAAACTCATGTCCATTGAGTCAGTGATGTTATCTAATCATCTCGTCCTCTGCCACACCCTTCTCCTCTTGCCCTCAGTCAGTCAAAAGAGCTCAATCAGGGTCTTTTCCAATGAGTTGGCTCTTTGCATCTGATGGTCAAAGTATTGGAGCTTCAGTGTTTGGTCTGGTGCTTAAGGGCTGAATTCACTTTCCATCCCTTCCAAATTATTTAACATCTCTAAGCCTTAGTGCCCCCCTCTAAGGAACTGGAAATAAGAGAAATACTTGCTCATAGGATGAAACTCAATGAGACAATGTATATATGAATGTACAGTATTTTGATCATTCCTTCACATAGCAAGCATTTACTAAATTCTAACAGTTCTAAAGGGGAGTGGATTATACTTTCCTAACACAAGCAAGAAACTCTGAGGTCTGGAGACCTGACAATGTCAAGTTTACAATGGAGTTTATCTTTAGTTTCCCATAGTTATCTCTTGCATAGAAGGTACTTATTTATGAGCCTACAAATTTTGAAGTAAAAACAAACAACAAGAAACTATGGTAGTGATCCTCGTTTAAAACAGGGGACTGGGTGAATTGGAAGCCAGTTTTAGGCCATCAGAAATAGTTTGGCTTCAAAGCCCTATCAAACACATTACAAATATCACACAGAAAAAGCAGTATTAGAAACCACTTTCGAAACTCTCAATCAGTGCACAGTGAATATCACTTCTTCTATCCAATTAGAGATGGAAAGAATAAAATAAAAGCAAATCTGAAATTTCAGAGGACACGTCTGTAAATACAAACTTAATGGGGATGTTGTCAGGTTCTGATCCCGTTTCTTCCTCTGACCTCAGCTCAGCCAGTAATACCCTCTCGGGCTTCTTCACAAGTACTTATTACAAGGATCTATACTTTTTCAGTCCAGAGTCCTCACAGGTCAGCAAAACTGGAGCCTTAATGGCTTTCTTATAAGCTTTCCCACACTCTTTGCCTTGGCTCAAACCTCAGTATAGTATCATTTATCATAAGTTAACTATTTGACCTTCAATTTTAAACCAGGACCTGGCAATGCAGCTAACTACAATGGTAAGGAGAGCTGAGAACCTAGCTTTTCTCTTAAAAAGGCTCATTTCCAATGGTGCTTAAGTTTCTTTCTGAGCAAAGACAGAAATTGGTTTTAATTTTATTAGCATTAGATATCTTCTCCAGAACAATAAATCAATTGGCTTAATTCCTGTAGTTAAGGAATTGAATGTTGTATACACATAACATTTTAAAAAAAAGAGGCTTACCCATTTTCCAGATGCTTGATCAGGATATAGTGATCTGATCCCAGAAGTAACACAACCTTTATAATGGGTTCTTCCCTGGAAGAGGACATGAGGAATGAATGAGGCGGCCTGAAAGTCCTGGAGCAGGATCTGCATCTGCCACTCCATCAGCAGGAGAGACAGGGTGGCAAGAACAGGGCCTCATTGAGCATGGGGCCAGCAGTGATAACCCAGGCGCCAGGGAGGAACAGAGCAACTTTTTACTAAACATCATGAACTGCTCTGGCAGAACAACGGAATCCCAGGGCTGGAGACTCTGATGCTTGGGTACATATGTTTAAAATAGTGGTAGTGTTTCAAATAGCAGAAAGTTCAAGATCTTGTTCTGGCAGCTCAAAGTAGAGAAGACTTTGCTAAATAATCCTTCCCACTGACTGCCTCAGTCCCTCCTGTGAGCATCCTGATTGGCTGAGAAGGGCTCTGAAAGAGCAGAAACAGTCAGAGTAATTGCTTCTGCAAGGGTTATTGAGGAAATCAGCGAGATGTTGAGTATCAGAGAACCTGGCCAAGGGTAACTATGCAACCATTAGTTCTCTTCCTTGCAAAGAGATCATTATACCTCTTCTGCTGTTTTAACATAAGATAAAGTCCTAAAATTATATTTTTGGAGATTCCTAAAGGTAAAATTAATATATAAAAATTCCAAAAACCAACAGCCTTTTAGACATTTTTAACTCAGACTCTGCTACTACTGCTAAGTCACTTCAGTTGTGTCCAACTCTGTGCGACCCCATAGACTGCAGCCCACCAGGCTCCCCTGTCCCTGGGATTCTCCAGGCAAGAACACTGGAGTGGGTTGCCATTTCCTTCTCCAATGCATGAAAGTGAAAAGTGAAAGTGAATTTTCTCAGTCGTGTCCGACTCTAGCGACCCCATGGACTGCAGCCCACCAGGCTCCTCCATCCAGACTCTACCTGCTTTCAAAGAAATAGTTTTTATGTATCCACCTTCAATGGTACTGAATATGCATAACCTGGATGTCAGTGAGTATCTTTATTCCTTTCCTTCCCATCATATTGTTAAATGTACCAGATCATTCATATACCCCCCAAAATAAGCTGAAATATAGAAGTCACAATTAAAGTGAATGAAGATAAAAGAAACATTGTTAGTTAAAATGTTATTTATGTACTGTTCTATATGGCCTTCAGATGAATAGGAGAACAATGGATATAATAGGAAAATTATACAAGGATTGAATTTCACAAGGATCATTTGATATTCTACCTGTGCTGTGAGCAAGTCATGTTGCATCAGATCAAATCCTGATTTTATTCTGTTTCCAAATAGCCCATTGTCGCATCCTCGCCTTTTGCCTCTTCATTACAGGGATGTAATCGCAGGATAAACCCCTGAGAGCTTGTTGTTCAACTGCCCGTGTGTGCCTATTTCACAGCCTGCCACTGTTACAAGGCCCTCTGGTTAATAAGCAGATAATGGGATATGCAAATTGCATGTACCTGATGAGGAAGGAAAAGTGTGCCTTCTCACCTTTACATAAATACTAGCTGACTTCTTTGTGACAGTGAAATCATCCCTGTTGGGTGATTGATGGAGTGTCCTGTCCAGAAGGAAAGAACTATCCCTTTCCTTTAAGTAAATATTTGAGGTAATGAAATTGTTTTCTTGCAATTTACAGAAAACTGGAGCATGGGCAAAGCAGGGGGATCTGAGGACTGGGAATCTTTTTAAAATGTGCTCATTAAACCATAAAATAAAATGAGCCTCACACTGCAAAATGTTTTAATCAGCCCCAGAAGAGTCATAAAATATGATGCCAAAGTCTGAACAACCTCAAGAATCCTCACAAGAGGTCATATTGATAAGGAAACTCACCAAGGCAGAACCATGGTGAGCTGGCCCTGGTATCAAAGAGAACAAGAAGGTGATTTAGTAATTTTTAAACATCAGGAGTTATTTGAGGTTCTGTATTAGCCTTCTCTGGGACAAGGTTCCTTTGGATATAGCATCGCAAATAACCAGCCCATCAACTCACTGCTCTGAACCAGAAGAAAGAGCATGGGGTTTGCAGAGAAAAGACGTGGCTTTGATGGGTGACTTAAGACATGGCTTCATTTTCTCATCTATAAATGGAAATAATTATAAAGGCTTTTCATAGGATCATTTATGTTACTCTTTTTTTTTTTTTTAACCATATGATGAGACTTGTAAGGATCTTAGTTCCCCAACCAGGGATTGAATTCAGGCCCTCTGCAGTCAAAGCACAGAGTCCTANAGTCCTAACTTCTGGACCCCGAGGGAATTGCTTGTAAGTTTCTTTTTTTATTGAAGTATAGTTGATTTGCAGTGTTGTATTAATTACTTCTGCACAGCAAAGTAACTCGGTTATGCATACATCCTTTTTCATCTTCTTTTCCATTATAGTTTATAACAGGATATTGAGTATAAGTCCCTGTGCTATATAGTATGACTTTGCTGTTAATTCATTCTATCTATCTATACCGGTTTATATATGCTAATCCCAAACCCCCAATTCATCTCTCTCCCACCTCCTTCCCCCTTTGCAGCCACCAGTCTCTTCTCTGTGTCTGATGCTGTTTCTATTTCATAGATAGGTTCATTTGTGTCTTATTTTAGACTCTACATAAAAGTGACGTCATATGGCATTTGGCTTTCTTTCTCACTTACTTCATTTAGCACGATAATCTCCAGTTGCATCCATGTTGCTGCAAATGGTATTTTCATTCTTTTTGGGCCAAGTAGTAGTCCATTGTATATATGTACCATCGATGGTTGGATGGCATCAGTGACTCGACGGACATGAGTTTGAGCAAACTCTGGGTGTTGGTGATAGACAGGGAAGCCTGGCGTGCCTCAGCCCTTGGGGTCTCAAAGAGTCGGACATGACTGAGCCACTAAAACATGACTGAACTTAACCATTGTAAATATGTATAAAAGGATGTGGTGCATATATACAATGGAATACTACTCAGCCATTGTAACTTTCAAAAGTTGGGATAATTATGGGGACTGTGTTCTGAGTAGCTTCCCTCTGCTGGTATTAAATCCCCTTGTCCCCTTCTCCAGCTTCATCTCTGCCCTAGGAGAACTGCCTGGATGAATTTTCCTGATCCTCACACCCTCTGACTTTAGGGTGGTTTTGACAATGGTAAGCAGGAGCAGGAACCCAGAAAGAAAAAGAAGAGTGGGTTTGGGATTATATTCCTTTGAGTCTTTCCTGACAAGGTCAACCCAGGCTAGGTATGTCCTTTGAACTAAGGTGGTACTTACCTTCTGTTTGTGAATTCCAATAACTGCCCCCTGATCATTCCTTTATACATAAATACCCCTCAACTTTGTTACTAGTCCAAGATCCTGTTTTATCCTTTATGATTTTGCTATATACAGCTCATACCATCTGAAGAGGTCTATTTATTAAACCTTACTCAGATTATCCTAGTTATCCTAATGTCCTGTCTGTGTCCTGCTGGGTACCTCCATAATGTACACTCTAAAAATGTTTTCTGGGCTAATACACCTAACGGTTCTAAAGTAATAAAAAGAAGTCCAAAGCCAACAGTCAAATTCTCTATTTTCCAGCTGCTCGTTTATAATTCTTCGATTACAGAAGCCATGACAATGGAAAAGTCCTGCAGGCCCACAGCAATTTGTATGTAGAAAATGAAATCAGGCGAATCATTTCTACTTTCATCTGGGTTTCTCATTAGCAATCTGGATGCTAAAATCTATGTTACTAAGCAAACAAGGTACACACATCTGTTTAGAGTTTATAGTTTGTTCTTGTTATTGCTGTTTAGTCTCTAAGTTGTGTCAGACTCTTTTGCAACCCCATGGGCTGTAGCCTGCCGGGCTCCTCTGCCCATGGAATTTTCCTGGCAAGAACACTGGAGTGGGTTGCCATTTCCTCTTTCCAGGATATCTTCTCAACCCAGTGATTGAACTCATCATGTCTCATGTCTGTTGCATTAGCAGGTGGGTTCTGTACCATTCCTGCCACCTGGGAGGTCCTAGTAGTTGTTGATGGATTAAGTTGGAATGACTTTCACATACAGATAATCTGAGAATGGAAATACCACTACAAAGTTAAAGACAGAACTTTAAAAAAAGATTATTTATTTTGCTTGCTGTGTCTTAGTTGTAGCATGCTGTATCTTCGTTGCACCTTGCAGGACCTTTCACTGTGGCACACGGACTCTAGCTGGAGCTTGGGATCAGTAGTTATGGCGAGTGGGCTTGGTTGCTTCCTGGCATGTGGGATATTAATCCATGATCAGGGATCAAACCCATGTCCCCTGCATTGCAAGGCAGCTTGTTAACCACTGGACCACCAGGGAAGTCCCAAGACAGAACATTTTAAGTAAGGCCATAGAAATGCCTTGCATTTGGAGAGTCCTGAATCTGAGGCCCCAACTTTCCCTCTGATCATCTGTCACTTGCAGCCACCTGCGCATCTTTTAGACCCTATGGTCTTTCAAGCACAATTTGGAGATATCAGGACCTTTCCCATCAGAATCTCCTAATGGAGGGGCTGTGATTATCAGTAAAAGCTATAAAATATGATTACATTTTGCAAAATTAGACTCTATGCAAATGTGTCACTTTGTTGTTAATAAAAACATGAAAATAGGTATGTACAAATGCATCAAGACTGGAAGAGTCCCTGGGGCTCGTAATTAAATGTTCCTGGGAGGCAGAACCCTTGAATGTTTCCAGAATTAAACAGTTAGGATGGACTAGGGAGAACAGCATCAAAGGGAACCCCTTTTATTGATAATGAGAAAGCAAGAGAGGATCATTGGAGGGACAAATGCAGCTGAAATTTTTTGACAAGAAAGAGACAACTGAACTGCTTCAAAACTTTCCTAAGGTGACCTTTCTAAGATCACCCTGACCTAAGGTGACTAAGCTTCCTGATTCGCCCAGGCCTGCAGTATTTTATGGGACTTGGGACTTTCAGAGCTAAAATCAGGGTGGCAACCAAGGCAACCAAGAAGATATGTGTGCTCAGGCACTCAGTTGAGTCTGACTCTTTCATGACCCCACAGACTGTAGCCCTACCAGGCTCCTCTGTCCATGAGATTTTCCAGGCGGGAATACTGGAGTGGGTCGCAATTTCCTACCCCCAGGGGATCTTCCCAACCCAGAGAGCGAACCCACATCTCCTGTGTCTTCTTTGTTGGCAGGGATATTCTTTACCACTAGTGCTACTCAGGAAACCCATGAAGACATGGTCACCCTACTTATATCTCCCCAACTCCAGCCGGCAGATTATGGTACCTTTGCTTCTCCAGGTATGGTGGTATTTCTCCACTGAAATTCACTTTATCTACTCTTTTAAAAAGTGCATTTCACCCTTTCATTTGTCTAGTCCTTCTGCTAAACATGTAGAAGAAAAAGAGGCACCCAGGGACCTCTGTCCCTTGGAAGGGTAGTCTATTGGTACCCGTACAATTACTATTTTTATGTGTCTTGTTACTTTTTTAATACTCTCTCCAATTATTTCCAAAAAGAGCAATTGAATAAGCCAGCCCACCCTCCAACAGGAATTTCACCATTTCATTCTGCAAGCTCCCAATAGAGACAGTTTTGGGGGGAAAATACTGTTTTCTCGTGATTCCACAAATATTATGCAAAATGTGTTCTCTCTTCACAGTTGCTATGGCTTGGATCCTCTGCATGAGGTCACCTGCTTATACAATTGCTTTTGCCTGAAGGAGAGTTTGGGTGCATGAGAATACTGCAGATAGGCTTTCGATTTTTGATGACTGCTGACCACGGTCCTCTCGTTAACCAGCTGAGGACCCTGGGCTCCTCTCCCCAGAGCTAACACTGCTGCATCAGAAAAGAGAGCAGAGCCAAACTGTAGCAATTATCCTCAATTTTACTAAAATTTAATTTAGCTCCATTCACTTTCACCAGCTTCTTGGCACATACGCTAAACCCGAGGAGCTAGGCATGGATGTAAGAGAGGAAAAAAATCATAGCTCTTAATCCGCCGGGAGATCAGAGTCTGATAGGGAGGCTAACACACAATTACCCCAGAAGGCAGGTGATGGTGAGTGCTGAGCCACTAAAGTGGAGCCCCAGAGACAGTATCCAAGCATCACATGGAAGCTAGTGAGACATGTAGAATCTCCAATGAATGACAGACCTAGTGAATAGGATGTGGTATTTTAGCAAGCTCCCTGGTGAGCTTGCTTTGCACTTGAAAGCCTGAGAAGCAAAAGAAATGTAAAGCATCTCTTTACATCTCAAATAAGAAATGTGAAAGCAAAATGCTTGTACCTGGAGGGAGGGATGCCAGCAGTTGAGAGCCTCCCTGAAAAAGGAGTGAGGGAGAAAATCCTCAAAGCATTGACATGACTCTAGGGGAACACCAGTTGGGTACAGAGAGCAGCAAACTGGAGTGTAGGATTGAGACAGACATGAGCTGAGATCAGGATCATCAAAGGGCTTGGATGTCAAGCTAGGAATCTGGACTCAGTCTGGAGAAATGAAAAGTCAACGATGATTCTGATGAAGATGAAACTTTGATCAGAACTGTGCTTTAGAAACACACCAAGGATTGCTGTGTGAAGGACGGAAGTGAGGGAGGAAATGAGAATCAGTAAGATATGTGTTTTAAAACAGCATCAGATATTAACCACCCCCTCCCTTCCCAGGGAACTTGTCAATAGCACAGTGTCCCAGGGCCCCACTGCACCTTCCCTTCAAATGATGCTGCTGCCCCCTGACATCTGAGAACACCTGTAGATAGAATGATTCATGCTTTCCTTTGGGGAAAAAACTATAATTTATTTCCCCTGGGGCAGTTCTGATTTGGGGAAATGTACTGGGCTAAATGAAATTTCCCCCAAAAGATACATCCAGGTGATAATACCCAGAACCGTGCATGTAATCTTACTTGGATAAAGATTCTTTGCAGATGTAATTGGTCTGGATTAAATGAGTAAACTGTGGATCTAGTGAGAAGTGTCCTTATAAAAGGCAGAATACCCAGTTAAAGGGGAAGAGAAGGAAAGAGATCCTGTGAAGACAGACAGAGACAGAGAATGGAGAGACACAGCCTCAAGCCAAGGAATCCCTAGATCCACCTGAGATAGAAAGAGGCAGGAAGCATTCACCCCTAGAGCTTTCAGAGGCAGCACAACCCTGCCAACACCTTGATTTTGAACTTCTGGCCTCCAGCACTAGGAGGGAATGGATTTTTCTTTAAACCACCTAATTTGTGATAACTTATTACAATGATTTTAAGAAATAATTCAGGGAGTGATTGGGACTTTGGGATTTACATATGCAAATGAAGGACCACTTAAAAAGTCATATAAAAACATAAAATCAAAACTATGATGGTGAAAGAAAGAAAGATAACATTAAGTTGTGTCCGACCCTTGCAATTCCATGTATTGTAGCCCGCCAGGCTCCTCTGTCCATGGGATTCTCCAGGCAAGAATACTGGAGTAGGTTGCCATTTCCTACTCCAGGGGAACTTCCTGACCCAGGAATTGAACCCAGGTCTCCTGCATTGCACGTAGATGCTTTATCGACTGAGCTACATGGGAATACATGAGGGTGAACCACAATGCAAATGATATCGTTGGTGTCCGGACTTGAGCAAAACATGTCCCTTTATCCCCATTAACTGGCCATCTGTCCTGAGTCATTTCCCATCGTTATGGTTGCATAGAATCATATATGTTCTTTCTCTGTTCCTCCTCCCCTAACACAGAACTAATAACACATGCATTTCTTTCATCTAACTCAGTGTTTCCCAAGTGATTGGCAGAGTAATGTGCCCTCCCCAAATATGTCCGGTACCAGAGCTTGTGAATAAATTACCTTGCCTGGCCAAGGGATGATGCCAATGTGTTTAATGAAGGATTTTGAAGTGGCAAGATTATCCTGGACTATACAGGTGGAACCAGTATAATCATAGGGACCTGGTAAAGAATCCTCCTGCAATGTGGAGACCTGGATTCAATCCCTGGGTTGGGAAGGTCTCCTGGAGAAGGGAAAGTCTACCCACTCCGGTATTCTGGCCTAGAGAATCCCATGGACAGAGGAGCCTGGTAGGCTATAGTCCAGGGGTTGCAAAGTCAGACATGACTGAACAACTGTGTTCCTTAGGAAAGCCACAGGCTATTGTAATATTTAAGTTTTTTTTTACCCTCTAAGAATTAATGTCATTGTCTTGGAGTAATATTGTTCCTGTTAACATCCATGCTCCAATTTATATCCATCTTTCTTGGTACAACTCAAGTGTTATCTGTTCCATAAAGCTTTCCCAAATAATCCAAGATGTTTTGGATTATAGGTGCATTTTAGGGATCACCTCACCTGCTGCCCAATTTTAATCCATGTGACTTTGACTACTCATATATTTATTCCTGAACATCTTTTTCCGTCAACCTCTTTGGAAAGGTGAAATATCCAATGGCTAAACTCTGCTGAAAAACTTTTTCACAGGTTGATCTAAAACCCATCTTCCTGCAGCTTCTATCCATTGGTCTTAACCCTATCCTTTCAGGAGGGTGTAAAATGCAGTTGATTACTTTTTTCATACAACAACTGTACTTTTTGCCAAGGACCCTCTTCAAGGTTGCTGATCTGAACTTGATATTCTCAGAACTAAACTAAGTTGTTTCAGGTACAGTTTGACCAGAATAAAGAAGAGCAGGATCTTACCTGCCTTATTCTGCATAATATATTCCTACAGAAGCAGCTTTTGGTAACAATATTTTGTCAGCCACATTACACTCTTGATTCACATTATGCTTACTGTTAGCTAAAATGTTCAGCATTTGCTGATGCTAATCCTGTTGGGTTTTGGAAAATTTTCAGGACCTCATGCTTATTCCTATTAACTTCTATTACATTCATCTCTCTAAGCCTTTTGATGTTTATTTAGAGCCAGATTCTGGTAAAAGCACAAGCATAATCTCCTAACATTTGAACATCTGCAACATGAATATGCCTTTCTGTTTTTCCATGTTATTAATACCATAAATATTAAACTATCAAGGTAGGTCTATGGCCAAATCCCTGAAGTACATTGCTAGAAAACTCTCTTGAGGTAGACATTTATCATTAACCAGCTTAACTGGGTTCAATCAACAGCCATCTAATAATACAACTCTTTAATCTTTCATATGTGTCTGTATTTAGTTCATAAGGCTCTAGGAAGATACTGTACCTTGTTGATATCCCCTGGGGCTACCTCTTTTTCCTAATCTTTAGCATGTGCACGTGTGTGCTCAGTCGTGTCTGACTCTATTCGACTCCATGGACTAGCCTGCCAGGCTCCTCTGTCCATGGGATTTTCCAGGTAAGGATACTGGAGCAAGTTGCCCTTCCCTTCTCCAGGGGATCTTCCCAACCCAGGGAATGGAACTCGAGTCTCTGGCATCTCCTGCATTGACAGGCATATTCTCTACCACTGAGCCACCTGGGAAGCCCAATCTTTAGCATAGTAAATTTCAAAAAATAAAAAGATGATATGACTTGTTTTCAAGGTTCTCAGTCTGTTTCCTTGTCAACATCACTGCCTCCTCTCAGTGCTCACAACCAGAAGCTGGTATTTCATTTCAGAATCTTACCCAGTGACTAGGCAGAAGGATGCTATAGGCAGGAAGCAGGCTGGGAGAGGGCTTCCTGGGCCATCCCACTCTCTACCTCCTATGATCCTGGGTAAAGCTCTGAATGTTGAGATCAGTAAAACAGACACCTCTGCCAAAGGGCACAGGAGGCATCAGGACAGCTCTGGAGTCTGAATGAATGAGAACCAAAGCATAGTAAAGGCAGCCTGGCCAGCTCATGAGATTTCCCTCCATGTTTTCAACCACAGAAGTAAGGAATTACAAGCTTTCACAAGCATTACGAGAGACAGAGATATTAGGAGCTTCCAAGGGAAGCAAGAATGAAAAGAAATAGATTGGTGGACAGACAGAGGGTTTTGGATTCCAAAGAGTAGAGAGAAAGACTCAAGATCTTCATTCATGACTTCTAAATCTCCAACCCCTAAACTTGCAAGCATTCAAGTTTTTTCTCCTTCTCAATGTGGGCATTTCAGTTAAGAAATCACCAGAAAATAACAATAACCTCTTAGGGAAAAATTATAAAACATTTAAAGAACTAAGAGCTATAAGAAAAAATAAGAGCAACCCAGCAGAGCAGAAGCAGGGCTAACAAAAGAGAAAAAGTAGTGATTCACAATAAGATTAATAAACATGCTTAAAGTGTTAAAGTAGCATTCTTAGAAATATGGAGCAGGAACAAGCATTATAAAGAACCAACCAAATATATTTGCTACTAAAAGTACAGTTGCTAAAATGAATAGCTCAGAAGGTGGTTTGAGAAATACAAGATTCAACCAAAAGCCTTAAGAGCTAGGCGATTTGCAGGATTCTACCCAAAAGGCATTAGAATGGAATTAAGTGGGGTAAGAGGGCTTCCCTTTTGTCTCAGCTGGTAAAGAATCTGCCTGAAATGTGGGAGACCTTGGCTCTATCTCTGGGTTGGGAAGATTCCCTGGAGAAGGGAAAGGCTACCCACTCCAGTATTCTGGCCTGGAGAATTCCGTGGACTACAGTCCATGGGGTCACAAAGAGTTGGACACAGCTAGGGATTTTCAATTAAGGGCCAGGGGCGGGGGGGGGGGGGNGGGGGTGTCAGAAGACAAGAGAATAAAATGATAAAAGTAGAAACTTCAGCATCCAACTAATTAGAATTTCAAGACAAGAAGAAAAGGTAAAACAAGGGTAGCATACATTTGAAGAAATGATAATTGAGAGAGTCCTAGACCTAAAAAGATTTAAGACTTTGGATTGAAAAAGGCAAAAAGCGAGTCAATCCAGATCAACAAGAAAGCTTACCTTTCCAGAAGCCACCTTATAGGCTACTGGCCAGAACTGCCCCATGTGACATGGAGAGATGAGGCCCTGCTTAACTTAGACCAATCATATTTCATCTATGAAATTATGTGTTTTTAATGGTTCCATTTTTTCCAGAAATATAAAATAATTGAAAATTGAGAAGTCAGTATATTAAAACTCATGTTACTTTATGTCTAAATATTTCAGTTCAGTCACTCAGTCGTGTCCGACCCCATGGACCGCAGCATGCCAGGCTTCCCCGTCCATCACCAACTCCAGAACTCAGACTCATGTCCATCGAGTTGGTGATGCTATCCAATCCTCTGTCATCCCCTTCTTCTCCTGCCTTCAATCTTTCCCAGCATCAGGGTCTTTTCTATTGAGTCAGTTCTTCGCATTAGGGGGCCAAAGTACTGGAGTTTCAGCATCAGTCTTTTCAATGAATATTCAGACTGATTTCCTTTAGGATGAACTGGTTGGATCTCGTTGTCCAAGGGACTCTCAAGAGACTTCTCCAACACCACATTTCAAAAGCATCAATTCTTCAGCGCTCAGCTTTCTTTTTTTTTTATTTTTATTTTTATTTTTTTTATTGGACAAATTATTATTATTTTTTTTACTTGATAGTATACATGTTTCAATGCCATTCTCCCATCTCATCCCACCCTCTCCTTCTCTCTCTTCCCCAGAGTCCAAAAGTTCACTCTATAGATCTGAGTCTCTTTTGTTGTCTCGCATACAGGGTCATCATCCCCATCTTTCTAAATTCCATATATGCGTTAGTATACTATACTGGTGTTTTTCTTTCTGGCTTGCTTCACTCTGCATAATTGGCTCCAGTTCCATCCATCTCCTTAGAACTGATTCAAATGTATTCTTTTTAATGGCTGAGTAATACTCCATTGTGTATATGTACCACAGCTTTCTTATCCATTCATCTGCTGATGGACATCTAGGTTGTTTCCATGTTCTGGCTATTATAAACAGTGCTGCGACGAACATTGGGGTACATGTGTCTCTTTCTATTCTGGTTTCCTCGGTGTGTATGCCCAGCAGTGGGATTGCTGGGTCATAAGGTCAGCTTTCTTTATAGTTCAACTCTCACATCCATAAATGACTACTGGAAAAACCATAGCTTTGACTAGACGGACCCTTGTTGGCAAAGTAATGTCTCTGCTTTTTAATATGCTGTCTAGGTTGGTCATAGCTTTTCTTCCAAGGAGCAAGCATCTTTTAATTTCATGGCTGCAATCACCATCTGCAGAGATTTTGAAGCCCAAGAAAAGATTTTCCCTATTTCCATTGTTTCCCCATGTATTTGCTCTGAAGAGACGGGACTGGATGCCATGATCTTAGTTTTCTGAATGTTGAGTTTTAGAGCCAACTTTTTCACTCTCCTCTTTCATTTTCATCATGAGGCTCTTTAGTTTCTCTTTGCTTTTGCCATAAGGGCGACATCATCTGCCATGGATCATGTTTGAGGTTATTGATATTTCTCTCGGCAATCTTGATATCAGCCTGTGCTTCATCCAGCCAAGCATTTTGCATGATGTGCTCTGCATGTAAGTTAAATAAGCAAGGTGACAATATACATCCTTGACATACTCCTTTCACAATTTGGAACCAGTCCTTTGTTCCAAGTCTTAAACAGGCTTGATTGTAATTTTACTTTCTTGACTTCAATAGAAGCAAACTCAACAATATTATTTTCAACTTAAGGCAAGATAAGCCGAGAAGTCAGTTTTGGCCATCTGCTACAAAGGGCTGACTCATTGGAAAAGTCCCTAAAGCTGAGAAAGATTGAGGGCAGGAAGAGAAACAGGAGACAGAGGATGAGATGGTTATATAGCATCACTGATTCAGTGGACATGAGTTTGAGTGAACTCCAGGAGACAGTGAAGGACAGGGAAGCCTGGCATGCTGCAGTCCATGGAATCACAAAGAGTTGAACATGACTTAGTGATTGAACAAGAGCAACAACAGTTTTGGAAATTTATGACTGGCTCTGAGATGATGCAGGATGCCCTGGAGAGAAAGGACTGCCTGGACATTTGATTCTAAGCTGCACGTGACATGGATCATGTTTGAAATGGGCCATACCTCCTCCTAGAGCTTCGGGGGCCCCGAAGCTCAACTAATACGGATCGCTCCTCAGTTGCTCCTTAAATGGCTTTTCAGGCTTTAAAACTCCATCACAGGTGTGCCATGAATGCCACAGTTCCTGCCCATCCACCAATCAATGTTTGCTTGCAAAACTCTTCTGTTTGTTTGTTCGGTTGGGAGTGCTATTCAGAGTGCCCAGGTTGAAGCCACACCTACCTATGTGAAACATACTTTGTGGATCTGTTAAGTCATTTAGTTAGAAAATCTCATGAGAGTGGATGATCGATTCTACACAGGTTCTTCTCACCTAGTTGTAGTGAAGCTGTCTTTATAGCAATCTCCTTGGCCACCACCAAAGTCTATCTTTCCAAGCAATGGTGATATCCCGATTAAAAGTGAAAATCTAGGTGCTGGTCAAATGTTTTGGAGAAGGACTAAAACAATTATTGAAAAGTTGATAAATTATTGAAGCCACAGTATTTTATTATTTTTAAGGTAAGAATGGAATTGATTCTTTCTTCTGTTCTCCCTAATTCATTCCATTTCTACCCTCTTTGGAGGTAGGTGAGCTGTCCATAGAAGCAGGATCGTCTGCTCATTGGAGAAGTTAAGTCCTATGGTGTGTGAGTATGCGTTCTCTGTCTCTTGCGTGTGTCTGACTCTTTGTGAGCCCATGGACTGTAGCCCACCAGGCTCCTCTGTCCATGGGGTTTTACAGGCAAGAATACAGGAGTGGCTTGCCATTATCTACTTCAAGGGATCTTCCTGACCCAGGCACTGAGCCCTCATCTCTGCATCTTCACATTGGCAGGTGGATTCTTTACCACTGAGTCACCTGGGAAGCCCAGGTCCTATGATATTGGATCTCAAACTTTTAGAGGCCATAAGAATTATCTAGAAGGCTTGTTAAAACACAGTTGTCTGGCTGGGTTCCAGCCCCAGAGTTTCTGATTCAGCAGGTCTGGGATACGGTGGAATATTTGCTTTTCTAATGTATTCCCAGGGCATGTTGATGCTGCAGGCCCAAACCACTTTTTCAGACACATTGTACTGGAGTGATGTGTGTAAATAGAGAAGTCTTGCTAAACAGCAAGATTTCACTTACAAGTGACAAGTGTATCTATTCTATAACACAACTAAGTGGACACTTGTATTGAAATAAACCAAAATTGCACACACAGACCACATACTGGTCTGGTTGTTTGGAATAGTCCTTCTCAATCCTTAAATGCACTTAACATCACCCAAGAAGCTTGCTAAAACACAGATTCCAATCCAGGCAGTATGAAGGAAAACACTGGATTTCCATTTCTCACTTGTGATACTCCACAGCTCACACTTGAAGTAGCAAGAGGGTAAAAACAAGCCCTATTTGACACAGCTTTTCATTAAATCCCTTATTGTCGGTTCAGAATAGAAGGCTTTTGTCCCTGTGAACAACTGGTGAAAAATGCATTAAATTCAGAAACGTTTTGGGGTTGTTTTTTCACTAATGTTTATTAAAAAACAAATTTTTATTGCATGACCTCTGTATTGAGCAACTTCCTTAGTATTTCACTTCCCTTCAGTGAGGGAGATGCCGAGAAACATACAGAATGTGAGATGGTCTGAGATGCAGCCTCATCCAGAGCTTTTGGGCCTCAAGGACTCCTAGATCTTTAAGCTCCCCCTGAGCACCAGCAGTTCTCCAGAACTTCAGTCCGACTTTATAAGAAGGGCGGCTCTGATTGGGCAGGATTCCCACCTTGGGTGCAAAGCAACTTTAATAAAGGACTGACCTGAAGTAATAGAAGAGGCACTATCTTTACAATGGTGATCACCTGTGATCAATGAAATGATATCAGGTTCGGCTGCCAGGGCAACCTCCTTGCAGCATCAGCAGCAAGCATTTTACAGCTTCCTCTGTCCAGAACAGTCCCAAATACACATACATTAGAGCTAGGATGACCACCCCTCCCGGTTCACCCAGGGCTGTCTGCATTTTGGCACGGAATGCTTTGGATCCTAGGAAAATGCTCAGTCCCAAACAAACAGGGACAGTTGGTCAGCCTGTGTGTGACAGGGCAGCGATCTTTGCTGAGATTCTTTCTGCTCGATTCCCACCAGAGTGGCACGCTGGAATTCCGTTTACACCTCCACATCCTCATCTGTTCTTTTTTAAGTTAAATAAATCAGAAAGAGAAAAACCAATATCGTGTATTAACACATATATGTAGAATCTAGAAAAAATGATATAGATGATCTTTTTTGCAAGGCAGAAAAAAAAGAGACGCAGATGTAGGATCAAATGCATGGATACCAAGGGGACTGGGTGGGGGAGAGTTTAGGATGAACTGGGAGATTGGGATTGACACATATACATTATTGACACTATGTATAAAATAGATGACAATGAGGACCTGCTGTGCAGCCCGGGGAGCTCTGCTCAGTGCTCTGTGGTGACTTGAATGGGAAGGAAATCCAAAAAAGGGGGTTTGTGTATATGTATAGCAGACTCACTTGCTGTACTGTAGAAACTAACACATATTGTAAAGCAACTATACTCCAATAAAAAAAAACTAATTTTTAAATAAATAAAATGATTTTATCATTTTATTTTTACATTTTTATTTATTGCACTAATTTCCATGCTGTGCTTATTCGCTCAGTTGTGTCCCACTCTTTGCAACCCCATGGACTGTACCCTGCCAGGCTCATCTGCCCATGGGTTTCTCCAGACAAGAATACTGGAGTGGGCTGCCATGCCCTCCTCCAGAGGATCTAGAGGACTGGGAAGATGCCCAATCCAGGGATTGAACCCAGGTCTCCTACTTTGCAGGCAGATTCTTTACCATCTGAGCCACCATGGAAGCCCAATTCCATGCAAGAAAGTACAGATATCTATACAACTTAACGGGTTTTCACAAAGCATATTCTACTGTGTAACGAACATTTATATTAAGAAGCAAAATGTTACCAGCACCACTGTCCCAATCACTGTTCTCCCCCAAGAGTAGCAATTATCTGACTATTTTTTAATAGCTTAGAAAATTATGATAACACAGACACCCTTATTTTTATTGTGAAAGTGAAAGTCGCTCAGTTGTATCCAACTCTTTGAGACCCCATGAACTATACAGGTCATGGAATTCTCCAGGCCAGAATACTAGAGTGGGTAGCCTTTCACTTCTCCAGGGGATCTTCCCAACCCAGGGATAGAAACCAGGTCTCCCGAATTGCAGGTAGATTCTTTCCAGATGAACCACAAGGGAAGCCCAAGAATATTGGAGTGGGTAGCCAATCCCTTCTCCAGCGGATCTTCCTGACCCAGGAATTGAACTGGGGTCTCCTGCATTGCAGGTGGATTCTATACCAACTGAGCTATCAGAGAAGCCTGGTATTATTTTTTTTTATCATAATCCTTGTTATTTATTATTATAAGACAATACCATAAGTGTGCTTACCATATGTAGTTTAATTTTTTTAATTCTCAAAAGTTTTCCCCTCGTTTCATCCTCATTCCCTGCTCTGCTAATACATTAGACAAAATTGTTCCTCGTCTAATCTGCCCCAAGGGCTTCCCAGGTGGCTGAGCAGTAAAGAATCCATCTGCAATGCAGGAGCCACAGGAGACCGGGTTTTGATCCCTGGGTCAGGAAGATCCCCTGGAGGAGGTCATGGCACCCCACTCCAGTATTCTTGCCTGAGAATCCCATGGACAAAGGAGCCTGGTGGGCTACAGTCCATGGGGTCATAAAGAGTTGAACACGATTGAAGCATGCAGGCATGCAATCCATCCCAAATACCATTGACTTCATGCTCAGGAGGTGGGAATAAGAGGATTTCTACTAAGCATCAAGAAGTTGAGGAGCAGTTTCCATTTGTTGAGCAAAGCTTACTGTAAAGACAAAGGAATACAAGACTTAACTCATGACTACATTTGGAAACTTCTAGCTTTCTTAAAGCTAACATTGTTATATGCTGCAAGTGAACTTCTTCAGTCAAATGCCAACATTAGTTATCAATGCAAAGCTAAATAATCGGATCTCTGCAAAAAAGCTAGATGGCCCCATATTGAACACTCATTACAGAAGATAAGAAATGCAGATATTAGCCTGGTATTTCCAGATAAATTGAAAGTGTGATGCCAGATCTTTGTGAAGCAAGAAGGCATTATTTATCTATTCCCTCCAACATTCTAGGAAGCTTAATGAATATAGATGATTCACCTGGAGTCTGAAATGGCAAACAGCAATCTCCCTCCAACAAGATGAATGAACACATGGCATAGCTAGACGACTTCATTCGTCAAAGAGGCAATCAGCGTTCACTGAAGACATCCAGAGGTTTCATCATCTCCTTATTTTCTAAGGTGAATCTGACTCTTCCTTGATGTTTCAGTTCTTTCAGTTCAAGAATTCCCTAGCACATTCTCTGATTTCAGGCTTATTACTTGGATTCCTTGACAAATTAGTAAGGTTGGAGAGGGGAGAAATTATTATGATATTTGTCAGAGGACACATCTCAGAACTGTCTGTTGCCCAACTCTTATCAAAAACTTTACCAAGATAATTGATACACTTGATGGTCTGAAAATCAATAAATAATACATTTCTCAATATACTCCATGCTTCTCTGTAGATTAAGTCAGACAGTCAGAAAGCAGATTTGTTTGTAGAAACCTGCCCAGGATTTCAAATACTCCTTTTACTAAGTCACACACTTGTATCCAGAAAAGGCTACAGAATCAAGGTTGTTAAAAACAGGATCAATTTTATTATAAAGCCATTGCCTTATACACTGCATGATGCCTGGCTCCTATACTACATAGAGCCACAGATGTAGCTTCCAGAACAAATGCCAAGAATACTTTTACTTTTCCAGAGAAAGTGATATGTGTTCTTTGTGTGGTCCAGGGAACCAGTACAACTGATGATACTTCTCTTTTGCTCTAACCGCAAGAAAGGGCAAAGCCAAATTTTCAGTTCAGCTTTGACAATACAAGAGTCTGTGGGAGTTGCCTGCACTGTGATCTTGCTTACATATCGGTCTTCTGATTTGTCTTTTTGCTTTTTAAGATTTTTTGACAATGTTTTTAACGGCTTTGCAATTTTTAAATTTTTTAGTGTCTGTCTAAGGGAAGGAGGGAAGAGAGATATGAAAGGAAGCGGGGAGGGTGGAAGGGAGAAAGAAGGAAGGAAGAGTAAAGCAGGTAACAAAATAAATTGGTTCAAATGGGATTAGAGTGCTCCAGGAATCAAGAATGATCGATGTATCCTTTTCCCCTGCTGAATGTCACTGGCAAACAAACAGATTTGACAAGTTTTACTAGCATCACATCCTTCTTAAAGAAATAGAAAGGATTCTTTAACACAAGCTACATGGGATGTTTCAGCCAAATATCAATAGCAGACTTTTCAGATGCAGGAGAGAAAACTGAAAGCGAGACAACCAGGAGAGGAGACTTTGGCCCAAGGAACAGGAGAGTCAATCAGTTCTAACCAGAAATAACTGTAAAGCTATCCATTCTGCATACTTGAGAGATGAGTCACTGAACTGAATAAGTCTTTAACTTTCTTCCAGTTTCTTAAAATGTATTTTTATTGAGTAACATTGGTTTATAACATCCTATAAATTTCATGTGTACGATATTATATGCAGCTCAGGAGAGTGAGACAGAAGACAACGCTTCACGTAGGGTGCAGCTCCATGAGGCGACCTACGTCACCACTGAGATAGGAGCTGAACTAGCCCAAGTGCCTCAGACTCCATCATGCTGTGTCTTGTCCTTCTGGGGCAATTCTCTGAAATGTCCTCATGAATTTAAATGACAGCTACAGAATCCCAGTTGTTGTTGCAGCCGCTCAGTCATGTCTGCCTCTTTGCAACCCCGTGAATGGCAGCACGCCAGGCTTCCCTGTCCTGCACTATCTCCCAGAGTTGCTCAAATTCATGTCCATGGAGTCAGTGATGCCATTCAACTATCTCATCCTCTGTCACCCCCTTCTTCCTCTACCCATGATCTTTCCCAAGAGCAGGGTCTTTTCCCAGTAGAGTATAATAAGACATAGATTTAGAAACATATTGGGGTAAATGAAACATTAGTAGACTCCTGAGAGACATAAAGAGAATAAACTGTATGGTTTCTTTGGATTTTTTTTTTTTTTTTTGCAGAGCCAGTATTGACATGGGCATGAAAATCCCCATAGAATTGGAATAAAATCCCTTTGCATGTAGGATTTCATGGGAACACTTCCACAGTTGTTAGGGTTCCATTCGGATTATGAACTAACTAATGAATTAATTTTTTTTAAAAAAAGAGAAGACCCACAGTTCCTGGGTACAGCTGACTGCTACCCTTTTGCAAAGGTGGCCACAGCTGCACGATGCAAAAGCCAAGAAGAGAGTCAGACCAAAAGCAGCGTTATTCCCAGAGGTCTGCGAGTGTTTGTTCCTTCAGCTGGTGTGCTATCTCCCTCAGACAGGAACATAAATAAATGTTGCCTCAGACAGCATCAAATATAAAAGCTGTGTATTTGAAATTAATTGTTTTCTGGCATGATTCTTAAAAAAAAAAAAAAAAAAAAATGACATGCTTTCAGTTGAAGCACTTCCATGTAAAGCCAATTAAGCAAGAGAAGCAACAGCTGGACTGAGGTCAATAAAGGGTGTTGGCTATTGTTCTGCGATGAGACAGGCGGTGCTGGTCACCATCTGTGGAAGCAAGTTAGGATGCTGTTTCCAACAAAGGTTGTCAAGGCCTGCTAGAAGTAAGATAACAAGTGGAAGGAAATTAGACCTCTGGATTAAAAAAAAAAATACACCTTCCCTTTCTTCTAGTTATGTCCTCTTTCTTCATCAGTTATCTCTATTCTTTCCAAATCCAATTCTTGGGGAAAACTTGACTGTTTGATGAATAGATATACCTTGGTGTGAGGGTACCTCTGGGTGTATCCTGCCCTGGGTTGTCTACCACTGAGCCATACTTGATTTTAACATCTTAATTGAAATATAATTTGCAAAGCAAGTAAAATAAAGTTAAAATAAAAATTAAAAAAAAAAAATCTTTTGGCTATACCATATAGTTTAGTTCCCCAACCAGGGATTGAATCTGGGTTCCAGCAGTGAAAGCACCAAGTCTTAATCATTTGACCACCAGGGAATTCCCTAAAATTCCTCATTTTATTGTTTTATTTATTGGACAATAGTTGATTTACAGTGTTGTGTTAGTTTCTGATGTACGTCAAAATGAAGCAGATGTGCATATGCAGATATCCACTCTTTTTAAGGCTCCCTTCCCATTTAGATCACAACAGATCATTGACTAGAGTTCCCTGTGCTATATAGTAGGTCCTTATTAGTATGTACATACCAGGCCCAGGGCTTCCCAGGTGTTGCACTGGTAAAGAATCTGCCCGCCAACACAGGAGACAAAGGAGACGAAGTTTCAATCCCTGGGTTGGGAACATCCCCTAGAGGAGGAAATGGCAACTCACTCCAGTATTCTTGCCTGGGAAATCCCATGGACAGAGCAGCCTGGCGGGCTACAGTCCACAGAGTTGCAAACAGTCGGACACAGCTGAGCACACACACCCACGTTATGTCGTCATGTCATGTATGAATCTCGGTCTTCCAACTTATCCCTCCTCCCCTCCCTTACCTTTTATATCCTTAGCTCTAGTCCTTTTGTAGATAAGTTCATTTGTACCTCTTTTTAAGAGTCCATATCGAAGTTGTATCATATGATATTTTTCAGTTTTGGTCTGACTTGCTTCAATCAGTATGACAATCTCTAGGTCCATCCATGTTGCAAAATTCATCATTTTAAATGTACAATTCTATCATTGTAATATATTTCTGCTCTAGTTTTAGAATGTTTCCATCACCCCCAAACTATCCTTCATGCCCAACTGTAATTGATCAACCCTTGTTCCCACCTCCAGCACCAGGTAACCACTAAAGTATTTCGTGCATATATATATTTTATAAAATTTGGACATTTCATATAAATGGAATCATGCTTGGGAGGAAGGCAACTAACTTGTATACAGTATGGCAGGTGAAGAAAAATCAAACTTATGAAAGAATTCTCTCTTTTCTCCTAGAATTGAAACTAATTCCATTTTTCATTTTTAAATATTTACCCATTAAAATTTTATTTAAATTTTCCACTTTTTTTTTTTTTGGTTGTGACTTGACAGCTTCAATAATTCCATTGGTTACACAGCTTGTATTTTCTTCCTGCTGGTTTGAGATGCTGCTGGAGTTGGACAGTAGATCCTATGAGTCTTTTGTTTTCTGGTTTGTATTCTGTTCTGTTTTACTCTAGTCCATCTATCACTTCATGTGCCATCATGCAGTGTTCAGTCGCTCAGTCATGTCTGATTCTTTGTGAGTCCGTGGACCTGCCATATTCCTCTATCCATGAGGATTCTCCTGGCATGAATACTAAAGCAGGTTGCCATTTCCTACTCCAGAGTGTCTTCCTGACCCAGGGATCAAGCCCTCATCTCTTGGGTCTCCTGCACTGGCAGGCGGATTCTTTACCACTGTACCACTTGGGAGGCCCTCATGTGTCGCGGCCACATCTTTAGAGCGGTTTTCACATCTGACAATGCTCATCTCCACTGTTGACTCTTCAAAAAAAAGACGACATTTTTGTTTGCCTACTTTTCCCTACAAACTTTATCTTTCAAGGGAAAGAAATTTGTCATTCCAACTAAAAATCCAGTAACCATTAAAAGATTGATACATGTATCTATCTGATAGTAGGGTCTTTCAAAAGACAAATGATAAACTGGGCAATAATATTTGTAGCTCATTATAGATAATGGATTAATTTCCCTAAAGTATAAAAAGTTTCTAGAAATAAAAAGACCAACAGCTCAAGAGAAATGGGGAAACCATATGAACAATTCACAGAAAAGGATGCCTAATAACCCACTGTTCAATAGCCTTACACTCAGTCTTGCTCTGTTTTTTCTTTCTTATCTAAAAATGGACATAACAGTGAGAATAATAAACAAACTTGACTCATTTTGGGGGAACACTTCTTTTCCTGAAATTGAAACTGAGCTTGGAAGAATGATATTACAAACGGGAAGGAAAAGAGGGCAATTTCTGTACTGGAGGGGCTCTTGGCAGTTATTGCAGCCCACTGACAAAGACCACTAAAGAAACCCACTAATCACATAAAGTATCATAGTGTCTCAAAATACGGAATTAAGGAAAAGGACTTATATACTGATTTGGGGACAGCTATTAATCAAGACCTGGGCAATGACTGATCAAACTATATAAACAGGTGAAATGCTGAAACAGTTCAGTGGTCTTCTCTTTGGGACACATGGGTCCAGGCAGTTACCAGTAAAGCAGTATTTTTATAGTCTAATCTCAGAACGTGTCCATCTGGGGGAGCTGGGATTTGAACAAGTTGCATTTTGATAGTTTTGTTGCATTTCATCTTATGTTTTACAAGTTGTAGAACAGGATTGCAAGTGGCGATTTTTCTGTTTTCGTTTCTCATGGTTGATATGGCATTTCAATATCCACCATAACTAATCCATTAGATGTGTACTATAATACTCATTTTATAGATGGGAAAATCAATGCACTATGACTTTAAGTATTTTGTTTAAATTCCCACAGTTATTAAGTGGCAGACTGAGTTTCAAAATCATGTCTGTCTAGCTCCCAAGCCTGGGCTTTGAACATCCACTCCATGTGTCTCTGAAGAAGGGATTCTTTACTTGGTGTATGTGAACTATCAAGAGGATTCACAACCCCTGCATATCGTTTGCTAAATATGTATTTTGGAAGCAGAGGGATGAGAATGCATACACTGATTCTCAGTGGGTAGGTAAACCAAAAAAAGAAGCTAAAAGTCTTTGCCCTACAAAAATTCTCTCCCTAAACCTAGGACAACTTAATCCTGCAGTAGAATGGGGAGAGGACATCTATTTATTTTAAGAGCAAAATGGCAATGGTGACCATTTTCAGAGCCATTACAAGGACTGAGGACTGGGTTTCTCATTTGTAGTTCCTCTGGTGTTAAAGAGCTAAAAGGAAGCAGACAGGCAATGATTTTGGACTTGGAACCCATAAAAGAGGGAATCCATGGGTTCTATCTAGCCAATGCAATTGTCTTGGGAAAGTCATTCAGTGCATCTGAAAGTCATCCAGTGTCCTTGGCTCTCTGTATCAAGTCCATTTATCCCAGACAGATTCAAGTGGAAAGTGATTTCAAAAGGAAATCCAAAAGGCCGGGGCCGGGGGGTGGGGTGGGGAGGGTGGATATATGTATATGTATGGGCTTCCTGGGTGGTGCTGGTGGTAAAGAATCTGCCTGCCAATGCAGGATATATACGAGATGCGGGTTCAATCCCTAGATTGAGAAAACCCCCTGGAAGAGGCCAAGACAACCCACTCCAATATTTTTGTCTGGAGAATCCCATGAACAAAGGAGGCTGGTGAGCTACAGTCCATAACGTCACAAAGAGTTGGACACAACTGAAGTGACTTAGCACACACATGCGCATGTGTGTATATAGTTGATTCACCTTGCTGTGCAGCAGAAACTGACGCAAACTGTAAAACAACTATATTCCAGTTTAAAAAAAGAGGATAACTCTATTCTCTATGTGGTTCATGTAAATTTGGAATAAGAATCAGAACCGCAACTTCTTCCCAACAAGGTCTCAATTCAGAAGCTTACCTTTATAAATTGAAAAGAGATATATATATATAATTCATACCATAATAAGTAAGTTTGTTTTTCCAAGAACAAGAAAACATGCTTTAACTCATCTGCTCATATGACTGGTTTTTCAAGTACAAATAGTGAAAGAGTCTGGAAATTAACAAAAGAAAAGATTATAGCTCATGGAGAAAAAAGTGTGTTTCTCCCTTACAGCTTGTTGCAAGCTATATTCTCCAAAATAGAGTGAATCCAGGGTCCTGAGGAGGAAGGTTATTGTAAGCTAACAGTAACAGGAAAAACCTCCCTATAGACACAAGGATTTAGCAACAGATTCTGAAAAGGCAAGGAGACAAAACAACCAGGCAGCTCACAAGACACAGCCAAAGGGAACTGTCTCCAGTTCACGGAGTCCAGCAACTCCCTCTGCTTTGAACGCTTCACATTAGGCTGTTTTTTTGTTGTTGTTTTTTTTTGGTATGCTTATCACTATTGCAGCCAACCTGCAGCTGTTATGCACATTTCAGAATAAACATTAATTTGTAATAATGTATTGTTTGTCACAGAAGACAAGGGGGTAATTGAACTCTTTCCATCCATCTGGATTTGGTGAGCAGCTGGTTAAAATCAGGATTTTGACATATTTTGCTTTCTAAATATCTCACCAACCTAACCCACCAGCCCAGCCATAGCTGTTTCCCCAGAATGCATGTTGGTGTCTATCATCTAACCTCCTCTGTTATTATTCTTCAGCCATCTGGCTGGAGGTTTGTCCTTACTCTTGGAAGTTTTGTGAAACAAGTGTCTGAGAATTCATGAGAAGAGACTCTATGCAACAAAAGGGCAGAGATTCTTCACTAATCAGACTCTGAAATTAACCATAACCAGACTGCATGCATGCCTGGAGTCAAATTATTCATATTACAGGAGAAACACAACAGCAATTTTGTGGCTGAAAAAGATTGTCTAGATCAGGCCTGTGGCAAACCATTAAAACTTATAGGAAACAAACAAAACGGCAAATACAAATGTACTTTATATCCCTCTGGATATCCAGCTGGTAAAGGATAACATCAAGATTCCACGCCCCTGAGAAACACTGAATAGGACCTTCATTAGACGCTCTCTCTGAGAATCAAAAGATGAACCAGTAACTTCAGAAAAGTGCTGTTTTGAATCAAATGAGAACCTCCTAAATTTGTCAGAGGAAAATTCAATCAGCATCTATGTTGCCCCAAAACTTTGTCATATACAATTATTTATTTCATTGTAGTGTCACACTCAGCTACTTAATAAACATTTCCACTAGCCAAAAAGGAAAAAAAATAGTGAATCTGAGTATAAGAAGTAATGGTCAGGTTGGTTCCTTACCATCAAAATTATTACACTGTTAATCCATATTAATGGCATTATGGAATTCCAATGTTGTCTTCTTTGTTTGTTTGTTTGTATATGGCCCATAAAGTTACAGAAATCTATAAATAATTATGAACCATAGACTCAGAGACCACAATCAACACAAGTAAAACCAGATTTTGTATTTCTAAGGAGAATTAATAATCTATCATTCTAATACTAGCTTATCAACTTCCACCAAGTCTGAAACAAAGCAAAAATGAAATCTCAGTGCATCACCCAAGACTTAGGGTCAAACCCAAAATAGACCAGGTCAAACAAGGCCTGAAGGTCAGCTTCGATTAGGTTATAATGGTCTAGTACTCTGACTGCCCATAAGAAAGATATTAAATCCTCTATATAGAAAGATAACGTCATCCAAGGCCTCTAAAATAGTTCATAAGCATTGGCCAACATTCAATCAAAAGTTACTAAGTAGAACATGAACAAATGACCAAAACTAGACAACAGAAATAAACTCGCAAGTGATGTAGCTATTATAATGTCAGACAAGCATATTTTTTAAAAATTTAATGAACAAAATAGAGAAATAGATGCACCTCTTACCAGAAAACTGGAATCTATTAAAAAGAATCAAAAGAAACTTCAGAATTGAGAAAATAATTTACTGAAATTCAGAGCTCAGAAGAAGGATTTAGCAGCAGAATAGAGAAATAATGAATTGGAAGATTTGTCAGTAGATAAATTGTATTGGGACACAGAGAGAGAAAAGATGGAAAATTCATAAGAGAATATTTTAAAATATATGGGACACAGTGAAAAGTTCTAATGTGCATGGAAGTAAAGAATCAGAAGGATGAAAGATAATGAAACAGTATTTGAATAGATAACAGCTAAGAGATTTCTAAAACAGACATGAGATATCAAGCCATAGGTTCATGAAATTGCAAAAAGCAAAGCAAGATGAATTCAAAGACAATCAAAGCTAAGAATCTATAGTAAAACCTCTTAAAACAGAGAAAAAAATAAAATTTCAAAAGCAGCCCAATTATGCATTCCTATCAAAAAACCTATAGATATCATCAAACTCAAAGAGCAAACTTTGGAAATATCTTTAATTCTGAGGAGCAAGAGTAGGATATCCTCTTTTTTTTCAAGTGTTCAATAGTTTCAGATCATTTCTAGAGGCCTATTAAGACCTTTAAGTTTGGGGTATATTGTCTTTTCACATTTGGTACAAGATCCAGGAAATGAAAATATCTGAGTCTAAACTCAGAATCCATCATGAATACAAGTACAAACAGATATTTTTACTAGTTAATACAGTAAAATAAAACTTCACGAAGACTGGTATTTTACTCTCCTTATTTAGAGGTTATTGATTATTTATATATCTAATGGCAAAATAATAGAACCAATTCTAGTGAATAAAATTAATATATAAAACTTGATAACCTTATTAAACACCACTAATCAACTAGCAAGAAAACTGCTATGAACTTGACAAGCTGACCCTAAAATTGACATGAAACAGCAAAGGCTAAATATAACTAAGATAATTTTATAGGAGAGAAACAAAATATTGGAATCAGATAAACTGATATTAATTCATACCACAAAGTATGATAGTTAAATATAAGGGATGGATACATTAAATCAGGAAAAAATAGATATTATTAAAGTGAATTCATATATACATTAAAATTTGACATATGACTCAAAGTAAGACATGGTCTTTCTGATAGAATGATAGCTTAGATAGTCTAAAAAAAAAAAACTCATGATGGAAAAATAACCAAAAATGTGGAGACATACAAGTATATGTATATACTGTTGCTGTTGTTCAATCAATAAGTCATATCTGACTCCTTAGACCCCTTGGACTGTAGCCCGCCAGGTTCCTCTGTCCATGGAGTTTCCCAGATAAGAATACTGGAGTCGGTTGCCATTTCCTTCTTCAGGGGATCTTCCCAACCCAGGGACTGAATCCGTTTCCTTCACTGGCAGGCAGATTTTTTTTTACTGCAGAACCACAAGGGTCAGCTTCGATTAGGAGCTTTTGAACTGTGGTGTTGGAGAAGACTCTTGACAGTCCCTTGGACTGCAAGGAGATCCAACCAGTCCATCCTAAAGGAGATCAGTCCTGGGTGTTCATTGGAAGGACTGATGTTGAGGCTGAAAGTCCAGTACTTTGGCCATCTGATGTGAAGAGCTGACTCATTTGAAAAGACTCTGATGTTGGGAAAGATTGAGGGCAGGAGGAGAAGGGGATGACAGAAGATGAGATGGTTGGATGGTATCACCAACTCAGTGGATATGGGTTTGGGTGGACTCCGGGAGTTGGTGAAGGACAGAGAGGCCTGGCGTGCTGCGGTTCATGGGGTCGCAAAGAGTTGGATGTGACTGAGAGACTGAACTGAACTGAAGTGGCAGGCAGATTCTTTACCATCTAAGCCACCAGGAAAGTCCAGTTAGTGAAAGCAGGAATCTAAAAAGGCAAGGAATTTCTGAATTTAGTTTTTATCCTGGATTCATTCATCTTGATGAACCATAGTTTTTACTTCCGTATTTATATGCAATATGGAGAACAGGGAAAGAAACCCAAGTTTATCCAAAAATTAACAATCAACTAAAAAGTGTCTGCCTAAAACTAGAACCCCAAAGGCCTGTTCTCTCAGTGTTTCGGTGAAGGAGAGAAAAGTCACAATGCAAAAGGCAGAGCAAGAAATTTGCCAAACTCTGTTGGGCAGAGAGGGGATAAGAGTTCCCCTGTACGCTGGGCTTTATGAGAATTTGAGAGCAGAGTCACATCATATATGTCCAGAACACCTCCAGCCAAGAATATATATTAAAACTGTCTTGGCAGTTATTGTTTCACATATCTGCAAGAAAAAAAACACACTTCTCTAAAAAAAAAAGAATGCCTGCTGAAAAATAAATAAGAGTCCATAAAGAACAAAAATAACAGCGTAAAGAATGACCTAAGGTATTATAATTATCATACACAGAAGATAAAATTCATATACTTAATGTGTTTCAAGAAATAAAGAATTGAAAATATTTTTAGAAAATAAAAATTGACGTGAGACCATATGACCCAGATGGTTTCTTACAAGTTTAAACAAATCCTCTAAGAAAGGCAACATTAACTTAGCCTCAAATATAGAAAACCAAAATCAATGGATCTGCAGAGAGAACTGATACATCCATCAGCATACTAGAAAAATATAATCAAAACCACTATAAGGGACTGCCCTTGTGACCCAGTGGTTAAAACTCTGCTCTTTCACTGTAGGAGGTGTGGATTCAATCCCCGGTTAACAAATTAAGATCCTGGATGCTGTCCAGAGAGGCCAAATAAATAAATAATCTTAAAAAGAAAAACCCACAATGACATAACCTAATACTTGTCATGATGGCTATTATTAAAAAAAAAACCCACAATAATTACTGATGAGGATGTGTAAAAATTGGAACATTTGTATACTGTTGTTGAGAATGAAAAATGGTGTAGCCACTAGAGAAAACCTCAAAAGTTGAAAATAAAGCTACCATATGATTCAGCAATCCTACTTCTGAGTATCTATCCAAAAGAAATCAGCACTCCCATGGTCACTGAAGCATTCCACAATACATGCAGAAGGAAATGGCAACCCACTCCAGAATTCTCGCCTGGGAAATCCCATGGACAGAGGAGCCCATCACAGGAGTCAGACGCAACTTAGCGACTTAAACCACCACCACACCACAGTATATAGCCAAGGTGCGGACACAACCCAACTATCCATGGACAGATGAATGGATAACACACACACACACACACACACACACACACACAAACATACACACACACACACACAGTGCGATACTATTAATCTTTACAAAAGAAGGAAATTATGTGACATGTATAAACATGGACAAACTTTGAGGATACTTTGTTAAGTGAAATAAGCCAATCACAGAAGCACAAATACTGCATGATTCCATCGATATGAGGTTTCTGAAATGGTGAAGCTCATACAGATTGGAATGGGGTTTGTCCAGGCCTGAGAGTGAGCGGGGAGGAGAATGGGGAGATACTTATCAATGGGCACAAAGTTTGAGTTAAGCAAAAAGAATAAGCTCTAAAGACCAGATTACAAAATTGTAACTTTAGTCAATAATGCTGTATTGTACACTTAAAAATTTGTTACAAGTGTATATTTCAAGTTAAGAATCTTCATTACACTACCACAAATAAAACAGCTAGTGGGAAGCTGCTATATAGCACGGGGAGCTCAGTTTGGTGCTCTGTGATGACCTAGAGGGGTGGCACTGGGGAAGGGTGGGAGGGAGGAGACACATGTATACATACAGTTGCTTCACTCTGTTGTATCGCAGAAACTAACATGACATTGCAAAGCAATTATGCTCCAATTAAAAATAAATAAAAGTGTATAAACAGTAAACTATTTGACTATTAAAAAAGTATTCTCATTACAATAAAATAAAATTTTAAAAAGAAGAAATAGCATACATACATAAATAATCACTTGATTTATCACACCGCAAAAATCAGTGAAGATGAATGTAACACAACTGATAGAAATATATAGCACAAGGCACCCAACCGTTGAAGAATAAAAATTCTATTAAAATATAAATTGATGGTTAATAAGAAATGACCATGTTTCAAACTATAGCTCTCAAAAGATTTTCCTAAGATGCCATACAGACAAAATTCTCTAACTACCATTCAAGTAAGTTAAAATCAACAAAAAGATGATAACTAGACAAATACATCCATAAAAAATAAAGAATACAGTTTCAAATAACTCACAGGTTAAGGAAGAAATGATAATGCAATGGGGGAATAGTTGGTTAAATAGTAACAGAAATACTACATTTCAAAACATAATATATAACTCAGGCAGTATAAAATAAGGAATTTATAGTCATTACTTCTTGAACAAGAATGAACAGCAGATTGGAAATTAAAGAACTAAGCATCCAACTTAATAAATTCATAATTACAAAAGCAATGCAAAGAACTCATGTTTCATGTCTTTCACCCAGTTGTCAGAAAAATGCATGTTTTAAGCATGTAACTTGAGGAATTTTCACAAACTGAATGCACACACGACATTATCTCGATCTGCTGCTGCTGCTGCTAAGTCGCTTCAGTCGTGTCCGACTCTGTGCGACCCCACAGACGGCAGCCCACCAGGCTCCCCGGTCCCTGGGATTCTCCAGGCAAGCACACTGGAGTGGGTTGCCATTTCCTTCTCCAATGCATGAAAATGAAAAGTGAAAGTGAAGTCGCCCAGTCGTGTCCGACTCTTCGCGACCCCGTGGACTGCAGCCTACCAGGCTCCTCTGTCCATGGGATTTTCCAGGTAAGAGTGCTGGAGTGGGGTGCCGTTGCCTTCTCCGTATCTAGATCTAGAAATAGAGTATTATCAGCATCCCATAATTCATTTTAACTAAAAAATTTATAGATCAGGGAAACATTTTGTTTATGATTTTGGTGCCATTCAAATATTTTATGTAACCAGCTTTATCAATGATTACTTTATTGCTTTTGAATTTTGAAATCTGTTTAAAAAGGCTCTCCTCACATCTCAGTTATAATAGTTTTGTGTGCAGTTCTCAGGTTCACTTGGGATTTGGGGTCTAATTTTATCTTTTTCCTTAGCTTCTACGTTGCCCCAATGCCATTTATTGAAAAGTCAATGCTCTCCAGAGACCTGAGGTGCCGCATTTACCAAATGCCAACTTTTCATATGTACTTGGACTATTTCTGGACTTTCTATAGCATCTTATTCGTCTATCCATTTTGATGTCAAACCCACACAACATAATTAAAGAAGCTTTTTACTAAGTGATAATATTTTATCAGGCTAACATCTCCCCATCATTAGGCTGCTCTCTTAGTTTTTTTTCTGGCTTTTTTTTCCTTAATTATTTTCCCCTGTGAACTTTGTTATCATCTTTACCAACAACAATAGCAAAAAAGACATCTTGGCATTTTTATTAATTTTATATTAAATTTGTATATTAACATAGGGAGAATTGTCATCTGTATGACATCTTTCTGTTTGTTCAAGTCAAATGTTACTACAAAATATTACCTGATGCCAATATTTTTCTTTTTCCTTCATAAGAAGCAGTTTTTATTTTGGTGTTCAGTCACTTCAGTTGTGTCCAACTCTTTGCGACCCGTGCACTGTGGCCCGCCAGGCTCCTCTGTGCATGGGATTCTCTAGGCAAGAATACTGGAGTGGGTTGCCATGGCCTCCTCCAAGGGATCTTCCCTACCCACGGACCAAACCCACATATCTTATGTCTCCTTTATTGGCAGATGGGCTCTTTACCCCTAGTGCCATCTGGGAGGCCATAGAAATGATTTTATTGTGTCTCAAAACAGTAACATTTTTTACTAGGCTATGTCTTAGAATTGATCATTCTTGGCCAATTTCCCGTATATGATGAATCCTTTCAGTATGTTGATCCACAGCTTTTCTTTTATTTTTTAACAAGAAGATTCAATGGCAAACAAATCTGGAATCAAATTCAGCTACAAGAATTAATGTGAATTTACAAATGTCTGTAATCTCATCTACCTTCATTTTGCTTTTCATTTTTCTATTTTAATGGAGATAGAACTTACCTGCTATGAAATGTACAGAGCAGAAGTATTTGCTTGAAAAGTACATATACCACAGTAACCCACAGACATATTAAGAAATAGGATATTTCTTCCACCCCAGAAAGTTTCCTTGTGCTTGTCTCAAACTCCCATAAGCAATTTCTGCTCTGATTTTTATGACAACAGACTACTATTGGTATTTCTAGTATTTATAAATGGAATCCTACAGTATACATTCTTTTGTATCTTTCTTCTCTCATTCAGCATTGTAGTTTCAGATTCATCCATGCTGTTGTATCATTAACTTGTTAAAGTGCTAAGCAGTCAAATATGTGACAATTATTTATCCGTTATACTGTTGGAAATGATTTGATTTTTTCCCATGTAAGAATATTATGAATAAAACTTCTATAACTACTCTAGCACATAGTCTTTGGAAATTATATATGTTTTAGTTCCCTTAGGTAAGTACCTAGTGATGGAATTATTTGCTCATAAGGTTTAACTTTGTGGGAAACTATATTTCCCATAAAATTATATTAATATGAGATCAATAATATTCAAAGTAATAGTATAAGTTTTTATGCTCTCCAGCACTATGTGAAAGTTATCTCTAAAACCTCATCAATGGTTCATATTTGAGTCATTAGTCATTCTAGTGGTTCTATGAGAGTACGTCATTGTGGTTTAATTTGCATCTCCCTGATTACTACAGACGTTAAGCACTTGTTCACAAGCTTTTCAGTCTTTCATCATGTCTTCCTTTCAAGCCTTTTGTCCATTTTAAATTAGGTTATTATAATAGGCAGGACATGGAAGCAACCTAGACGTCCATCAGCAGATGAATGGATAAGAAAGCTGTGGTACATTTACACAATGGAGTATCACTCAGCCATTAAAAAGAATACATTTGAATCAGTTCTAACGAGGTGGATGAAACTGGAGCCGATTATACAGAGTGAAGTAAGCCAAAAACAAAATACCAATATAGTATACTAACGCATATATGTGGAATTTAGAAAGATGGTAATGATAACCCTGTATGCAAGACAGCAAAAGAGACACAGATGTATAGAACAGTCTTTTGAACTCTGTAGGAGAGGGCAAGGGTGGGATGATTTGGGAGAATGATATTGAAACATGTATAATATCATATAAGAAATGAATCGCCAGTCCAGGTTCGATGCAGGATACAAGATGCTTAGGGCTGGTGCACTGGGATGACCCAGAGGGATGGTACGGGGAGGGAGGTGGAAGCGGGGTTCAGGATGGGGAACATGTGTACACCCATGGCAGATTCATGTTGATGTATGGCAAAACCAATACAATATTGTAAAGTAATTAGCTTCCAATTAAATAAATTTAAATTTAAAAAATAAATTTAAAAACTGAGAAATACTGAAAAAATAAATAAATTAGGTTATTTATATTTATTATTGAGTTGTAAGTTTATTTGCAAATAAGATACAAACTCTTTGTCAATTATGCACTATGAATAAGCTCTTCTAAACTGTGGCTGGCCAGTTCATCTTCTTGTGATGTCTTTTGATAAGCAAAAGGTTTTAACGTTGATAAAGTCCAGTTTGTCGATTAAAATGTTTATTGTTGGTGCTTTTGGTTTTGGACTTCCCTGGTGGCTCAGACGGTAAAGCGTCTGCCTACAACGAGGGAGACCCGGGTTCAGTCTCTGCGTCGGGAAGATCTCCTGGAGAAGGAAATGGCACCCCACTCCAGTACTCTTGCCTGGAAAATCCCATGGACAGAAGAGCTTGGTGGGCTACAGTCCATGGGGTCGCAAAGAGTTGGACACGACTGAGCGACTTCACTTTCACTTTCTTTGGTTTCTCAGATTTTGCTCGCTTGGAGGTGGTAAAGATATGGTACTATGTTTTCTCCCAGAAACTCTGTAGCACTAAATTTTAATCTTTCAGTCTATGATCCATTCCAGATTAATATTTATCTATGCTGTAAGAAGGGCTTCACAGGTGGTTCAGTGGTAAAGAATCCATCTGCCAAGCAAGAGACACAAGTTCCATCTCTGGGTGGGGAAGATGCCCTGGAGGAGGGCTTGGCAACCCACTCCAGTATTCGTGCCTGGAGAATCCCATGGACAGAGGAGCCTGGTGAGCTACAGTCCACAGGGTCGCAAAGAGTCAGACACGACCAAAGCAACTTAGTGTGCCCTCATGCATCTAGCTGTTACAGCACCATTTGTTGAAAGGGTTTTCTTTGCTGATTTCCATTAGCCACATTGCCATTATTGTCAAAACAAAACTTTGATCACATGGATATATCTCTATTTCTGGAGACTTTACTCTGTTTCATTGATCTATTTGTCTATCCTTTTGTCAATACTACATACCTTGATTAATCTAAGTTTTTAAAGTTTTAAAAACTGATAGTGTAAGCCCTCAATTTTCTTCTTTGGGAGATTATTTTGACTATTCGAGTCCCTTTTTATGTCCATAAATTTTTAAATTAACTTATCAATTCTACATAAAACTGGCTGAGATTTTGATTTGAATTGCGTGGAATCCATAGACACATGACTGGGGAAAGATGATTAAAATAGCCATCCGAAGTTGTGGGTTTGTCTGTTCCTCCCTTCAACACTGTCACTTATTGCTTCTGGTATGTGAGCCTCTGTGACTGAACGTCTGTGTGAATCAATTTCACCTCTTCTATTGCTTTTAGCTTTGTTTTCACTTGTTTGTTTGGTGGTCACTCGGAGATTACAGTTGCATCATTAACTTATCATGTTTTCCCTTGGATTCATATGATCTCACTTCCTGTAAAATGCAAGACTCTTACACTTTCATGTATTTATCGCCTCTTGTTCTCTGTGCTGTTTTTGTCCTCAGTGTTTCTTGTCCATATGTTGTAAACACCATAACATATGGTGATTATTCTTATTTAAAATGGGGAATATCTTAAAATAGTAAGAAACCAACAAAAGTATTTTGAACATTTACCTACATATTAGCCTTCATGTGGTTTTAGAAAGGGTGAGGGAGAAGGTATGTAGTTTGATAGGTGAGAAGTCACAACGACCGTATTCTCTTGTTATAGTCCCCTCTCAGTTAACCACCATTCAGACAGGGTCCCCATGTAATAACTGTATTACATCTATAAGAACTGCAAGGAAGACTCTTCTTAAACAAGCATACATAGAAAAACCCAAAATCAAGGGGTTAACCAAAGCAAAAACACTAGAGAAATTTGAATGTATGGTACCTAAACCAAGGAGCAACATGAAACTCAACCCAACTCCTAGTTAGATTAATATTAATATTAATTAGATTATAGTAGATTAATACAAACTCTTATGCCAAAGGCTTATATACCTCTTTTTTACTACCTGATATAAGAAAAAAAAAAAAGACACACCAGAGAAAGAAAAGAGACAATCTGAAGAGACAAAGCAAGCATCAGAACAAGATACATATATAACAGATACTGGAATTATCAGATAATTTAAAATAGCTATTATTAACATGTTAAGGGCACCAAAAAAAGTTATCTAAGCAGAGAAATTGAAACTTGGAAAAAAGTTAAATGAAATGCTATAAACGGTTGTCATTATCAATTGCCCATGGACGCATCATGGGCAAAAATATGTGTGAAATTGAATCATTCCAGCATGAGAAGATAGATTATAGACATATCCCAAGAGGAAAAAAAGGAGACAGTTACTGCTGGCTGCTAGGTAAGGAGCCATCAATACCACCCTCCCTGAAATCTGGTCAATTGCTTATAATTAGATAGAAAATAATTTTTTTTATTTACATTTTCCCTTCCTCTGAGCATGATCAATTCTGTAATTGATGAAATGACAATCTTGATTTAAATGTAATTACATAAAGAAAAGTCTTCCCAGGTAGAGCTAGTGGTGAAGAACCCGCCTGCCAATGCAGGTAGACATAAGAGACACAGGTTCGATCCCTGGATCGGGAAGATTCCATGGAGAAAGAAAATGGCAGCTCACTCCAGTATTCTTGCCTGGAGAATCCCATGGACAGAGGAGCCTGCTGGGCAACAGTCCATAGGGTTACAAAGGGTCGGACATGACTGAAGCAACTTATCACGCATTCATGCACTATAAATAAAAATGCCACTTAGAGGGATTCTTCTATTTTGAAAAATTATACAAATATAGTATGGCTTCATTTTCAGCTTCTATTGCCATTTTTGACATTTGAAGATATAAATGTTAAATAAAGCATGATGTATCATGATTCTCTCAGGTCTCCTTAATAACTAGGATCACACTAATAACGAGGGCTGGTAGACTCTGAAATGAGGCTCACCAGAGCAGGAAAAGGGATCACTGATTTGATTCCTCTGGAAACATTAGGCAGTGTATCTTTGGTACGATTTAGAAGTGTCTTTACTGTTTGGGCTCTGACTGGAGCTATTCTCAGAGTGACATGACTCATATTGGAGCCCTTGTTTTAACAACTAACAGGCAATGTTAATGTGAAAGGCAGTTAACCTCTGTGCACCTATAGTAATTAAACTGCAAAATCAGAATAATAATTCAGACTTCACAAAGTTGTCATGAATGTTAAATGAGTATTTACACCAAAATGCTTGGTTGGATAACCATCAATCAGCTTATAAAATTAAAGCAACACTATTATTTTAATAGGTTAATTTTATTACTTGGCATAAAGAGAATAGTATGCAAAGAAGCCTAATGCCCTACTTTCATTTCAAATTCCAGTTCAGAGGCACATTTCATTGTTGAACACAGAGATGGCTACACATAGCTTATTAGAACTTTCTGGAAGTGAGTTCAGTGAATTTCACTTGAGTTTCAAATCTAGGTCGGTTATATTGAGGAGGTCACGTAAATCATTTAATTTATTCAAATGAAAAGGTGAGAACTGGGCCAGGTAAATTTAGGAGTCCTTCCCAGGATTGATTCTTACAGTCGCATGATCCCATAAAGCAACTTGACTATAAAATGTCATCTCTCCATTTGCTTTATTTCAGTTCTGACTTTAGATCACCCCATGCCAGCTGTTTCTATAAGCTCGAGGAAGGAAAGGAGAGGATCATGGGAAGAACTGTCAGAGGGGGGAAATCCCACTGCTTCCAAGAGCTTTATTCCTTGTTGCTACCCTCAGTCAACTAAACTGGTTTCTCCATTGTCCTGACCATGAGAGAATAAAGAATTTTAGTAACAATGTAAAAAGACAGTAGTGACTTGGCAGGATTGTTCAGAAAGGGGCATCTGACGGAAAGCAGGGAAGATATATGTCAAGGTATATTAATAGAAATAAAATGTAGACAGATGTGCAGGGCAAGTTCAGTTCAGTTCAGTCGCTCAGTCGTGTCCAACTCTTTGCGACCCCATGAATCTCAGCACGCCAGGC
>SJYQ01005778.1:206472-235408 GCA_006410935.1 Redunca redunca | reverse complement strand
CCTTCCTGATGGTTCAGCTAGAGTAACTCCTCCCAACTGTTGTGGTTTCAGGCCCCTGTTGTTTTCCTGGTCTTGTTTACCACCCCCTCTCCTGCACCCCACGTCAGGCCTCTGACCCCAAGGTCGCATCTCTGGATTGATCCCACTTCTCTCGTTGCTCCCACTTTCCTAGATGACTGTTTCATTTTCTCTCTCCTTAAGCCTCAACTCAGAAAATAAGACCCAGAAAGTCTCAGCATCATTTGGCTTAAAGACATGAGCCTCAAGGAGGTAACATGAGAGAGAAATATGGGTTAAAAAAAAAAAAAGGCGGCCCAGGGTTGCTAAACACTTCACTAGACTTCCTGCAGCAAGGCAGCCTGTGGTCAGACATGCAGAACTTTCTTTCTAAGGGACTCCTGGGCCATGGGACTCTTGTTCTGGGCCAACCCACAAGAAGCTAACCTCAAGAGAAACTCAGTCTGAGGTCTTGGTCCAGTCTCTGGGCAAAGAGCATCAAAGGCTCCCCCCACCCGCCCCCACCCCGGCCACTGGTGCACGCATGTGCACTCACAGCCCTGCATGCCGTGGTGGGGCCAGGGCACCCCAGTCCTCCCGACCCCGCCTTAGTCTTGTTTACAATGCAGTGCTGCCTGGTCACCTTTCCGTTTCCCTTTTTCAACTGCTCAGCTTCATGTCCTTCAAGCCTCGCTGAGGCATTCTCTGGCGAATCCTCTCTGCCCACCCCCACCCCCGGCTGGGATGGGGACTGTCCTCAGTCCCCATGACATTGTCACAGTGCATTAGGATTATCACCTAACTCTCCACTGTCTCTCCTGACAGACAGATGCAGGCACTTTCAGGGCAGGGCGGCATGTCTGTATCCACTGTGGCCAGCCCGGGGCCTGGCACACAGGTGTGGGCATACAGTGAAGGCTTGCTGAAAGAATAACTGAAACACAGCTGTCCTGCCGCCCTGCCCTTTGGGAGAATGGACGTGTGCCTTTATCTGAGGACATGGCCTGATTACCTGCAGGGCCGTCAAGGTGTTGGCCAGGGCCTGGCCGTAGGTGTCATGGCAGTGGACGGCCAGGGCTGTCACTGGTACCTCCTGCAGGACAGCGGACAGCATGTCCTTCATGGCCCCAGGGGTGCCCACGCCGATGGTGTCCCCCAGGGAGATCTCGTAGCAGCCCATGGAGTACAGCTTCTTGGAGACCTGGGGAGACAAGCAGGCTCTCGGAGGACCCGGATTCCTCAAGCCAGGGTCCTTGGCCTACGCAGAACACCTCCATGTCCAAGGCACCGAGCTCCTCTTGGACCAGAGACTCCTTATAACTAACTCTGTGCGTGGGACTGAATCCTCACTCTGCTCATCAGGAGACAGATGTGAGGAGCAGCGCTGGCCATCGGTACAGGCCACGGGCTCTAACCCCTGCAGCTTTCCTCCAAGGGTCTCAGACTCCAGCTGGTCCTCCCCTTACCACCTTCACCCATGGTGTCAGACCTGGGGGTGGGAATCAGGAGAACTGTTTCCCTTCACGTGGCTCTATCCTTGGTAAGCAGATGTGTGAAGTCAGGGGTCTGAAGGGCTAGTTCTCTATTTTTAAGAGAAGGACCTGGCTATGAGAAGTTCAGAAGCCCGTCCATAAACCTCTAAGATCACGGCAGAACCAGAGCGGGATCTGCTCTACGAGGAGATGCTGCCCTCCGCTGCTCTGGGGAGAAGTGGGAGGACGGAAACGATACTCGATACTCAACGATGGTCTGCGGGATAAGGGAAATGGTGGGCCCCCTCCTCCACTGCCCACGCAGGCAGAGTGACAAGGAGCCCGTGGCAGACGGTGGGCAGGAGAGGATGCAGCAAAGGCAGTGGGTGGCGGAGTGACGTGATGTCGAAGTAATGCCCCAGTCCTGCTGCTCACTGGCTGGCGAACCTTAGCAGCGCACCTCAATTCCTAAGCTTCAATCTCTGCTCCTGAAAAACGAGGACGAGCCTTTGGGGAGGACTGGGGGATCAGGAGGCTGAGGTCTGGACTGCAGCGGCCACTCTCAGGAAGCAGTGGCTCCTGTTAACCACTGCTCGTTTCTGGCTGCTACCTGGTGTGCGGGAAGAGCAGGAGGGCGCTGGAGGCAGACAGACAGGGGCTGAGACCTGCTTTCTCCATAGGCAGCCTGCATGGCAAGTCAAGTCAGTGTCAGTTTCCTTAAGCGTAAACTGGAATAACAGTAACTCCAGATGTGCGGGGCGATCTGTTTGTTTGTTTTGGCCGCTCTGTGCCGCATGCAGGATCTTAGTTCCCCAACCAGGGATCAAACCCCGGGCCCATGGCATTGACAGCATGGAGTTCTAACCAAGGAATTTCCTGCAGGGTGGCTTTGAGGACAAAATGACACAAGCTCTTGGGCTGCTCGAACTCATTTCCTGCCCTGTGTTCTTCTCAGTTCAGTTGCTCAGTCATGTCCCGACTCTTTGTGACCCCCATGGACTGCAAGATGCCAGGCTTCCCTGTCCATCACCAACTCCCAGAGCTTGCTCAAACTCATGTCCATCAAGTTGGTGATGCCATCCAACCCATCCTCTGTCGTTCCCTTCTCCTCCTGCCTTCAATCTTTCCCAGCAGCAGGGTCTTTTCCATTGAGTCAGTTCTTTGCATCAGATGGCCAAAGTACTGGAGTTTCAGCTTCGGCATTAGTCCTTCCAATGAATATTCAGGACCGATCTCCTTTAGGATGGACTGGTTGGATCTCCTTGCAGTCCAAGGGACTCTCAAGTCTTCTCCAACACCACAATTCAAAAGCATCAATTTTTTGGCACTCAGCTTTCTTTATAGTCCAACTGTCATATCCATACATGACTACTAGAAAAACCGTAGCTTTGACTGCTGCTGCTGCTGCTAAGTCGCTTCAGTCATGTCCGACTCTGTGCGTCCCCATAGACAGCAGCCCACGAGGCTCCCCTGTCCCTGGGATTCTCTAGGCAAGAGTACTGGAGTGGGCTGCCATTTCCTTCTCCAATGCATGAAAGTGAGAAGTCAAAATGAAGTTGCTCAGTCGTGTCCAACTCTTCACGACCCCATGGACTGCAGCCTACCAGGCTCCTCCGTCCATGGGATTTTAGACGGACTTTTGTTGGCAAAGTAATGTCTCCACTTTTTAATATGCCGTCTAGGTTGGTCATAACTTTTCTTCCAAAGAGCAAGCATCTTTTAATTTCATGGCTGCAGTCACCATCTGCAGTGATTTTCAGTTAAGTTCAGTTCAGTCGCTCAGTCATGTCTGACTCTTTGCGACCCCATGAATCGCAGCACGCCAGGCCTCCCTGTCCATCACCATCTCCCGGAGTTCACTCAGACTCACGTCCATCGTGTCCGTGATGCCATCCAGCCATCTCATCCTGGGTCGTCCCCTTCTCCTCCTGCCCCCAATCCCTCCCAGCATCAGAGTCTTTTCCAATGAATCAACTCTTCGCATGAGGTGGCCAAAGTACTGGAGTTTCAGCTTCAGCATCATTCCTTCCAAAGAAATCCCAGGACTGATCTCCTTCAGAATGGACTGGTTGGATCTCCTTGCAGTCCAAGGACTCTCAAGAGTCTTCTCCAACACCACAGTCCAAATGCATCAATTCTTTGGCTCTCAGCCTTCTTCACAGTCCAACTCTCACGTCCATACATGACCACAGGAAAACCAGAGCCTTGACTAGACAGACCTTAGTCGGCAAGGTAATGTCTCTGCTTTTGAATATACTATCTAGGTTGGTCATCACTTTTCTTCCAAGGAGTAAGCGTCTTTTAATTTCATGGCTGCAGTCACCATGTGCAGTGATTTTGGAGCCCCCCAAAATAAAGTCTGACACTGTTTCTACCATTTCCCCATCTATTTCCCATGAAGTAATGGGACCAGATGCCATGATCTTCGTTTTCTGAATGTTGAGCTTTAAGCCAACTTTTTCGCTCTCCTCTTTCACCTTCATCAAGAGGCTTTTTAGTTCCTCTTCACTTTCTGCCATAAGGGTGGTGTCATCTGCATATCTGAGGTTATTGATATTTCTCCCGGCAATCTTGATTCCAGCTTGTGTTTCTTAGAGCCCCCCAAAATAAAGTCTCTCACTGTTTCCATTGTTTCCCCATCTATTTGCCATGAAGTGATTGGATTGAATGCCATGATCTTCGTTTTCTGAATGTTGAGCTTTAAGCCAACTTTTTCGCTCTCCTCTTTCACCTTCATCAAGAGGTTCTTTAGTTCATCTTAGCTTTCTGCCATAAGGGTGGCTATCATCTGCATATCTGAGGTTATTAATATTTTTCCCGGAAATCTTGATTCCAGCTTGTGCTTCATCCAGCCCAGCATTTCACATGATGTACTCTGCATATAAGTTAAATAAGCAGGGTGTCAATATACAGCCTTGGATGTACTCCTTTCCCAATTTGGAACCAGTCTGTTGTTCCATGTCCAGTTCTAACTGTTGCTTCTTGACCTGCATACAGATTTCTCAGGAGGCAGGTCAGGTGGTCTAGTATTTCCATCTCTTGAAGAATTTCCCACAGTTTGTGGTGATCTACACAAAAGCTTTGGCGTAGTCAATAAAACAGAAGTAGATGTTTTTCTGGAACTCTCGCTTTTTCAATGCTCCAACAGATGTTGGCAATTTGAACTCGGGTTCCTCTGCCTTTTCTAAAACCAGCTTGAACATCTGGAAGTTCACGGTTCATGCACTGTTGAAGCCTGGCTTGGAGAATTTTGAGCATTACTTTGCTAGTGTGTGAGATGAGTGCAATTGTGCAGTAATTTGAACATTCTTTGGCATTGCCTTTCTTTGGGACTGGAATGAAAACTGACCTTTTCCTGTCCTGTGGCCACTGCTGAGTTTTCCAAATTTGCTGGCATATTGAGTGCAGCACTTTCATGGCATCATCTTTTAGGATTTGAAATAGCTCCACTGAAATTCCATCACCTCCACTAGCTTTGTTTGTAGTGATGCTTCCTAAGGCCCACCCACTTGACTTCGCATTCCAGGATGTCTCCCCAAGCACAAGAAGGAAGCCCTCTGCAGAGGATCCTCACCTCGGTCCTCACCTTTCACTGACCAGACTGGGAACTGAGTCAGAGGATTCCCCTCTGGGGTAGAGGGCAGGGGCTTCAGAGACTCCCTGCCAGGCTAGGAGTGGCCCCCCACTGGGGTGAGTGCAGGGCTGTGCTCTCAGAGGGTCTTAAGGAAGGAGCTGAGTGAACAAGTGAAATCAGTGACCCACCAGGAAAGGGTGGCGAGAGTAACCTACACACTCAGGGGCCGGCATGGAAGCCAAGCCTCGTGAACCCGCCCCTCCCCTGCCGAACACACACGCACACAGACCTCAGCGACTTTAGCCGGGGAGATCTTCCCTTCGTAGGGACATCCAAGCACACAGGAGACGTACCTGTGGGCAAACAGGGAGGACTGGTGTCAGTGCGCCTGGGCTCGCTGGCCAACAGGGCTGGGGCAGGCTGGCTGTTGGACGCATCGCCCTGGTCAGCCCCACCCAAACCTGAGGCTGGGCAGGAGGCCGAGGGCCCGGGGCAAAGGCTAACTCCACGCTGGTGAGCCAGACGATGGCAGTGCCGCCCGGCGCCAGGAGTGGGCAGTGCAGCGCCACGCAGGGAGGGGAAGGAGCCAACAGGCCTGTGGGTGAGGAGGCCGATGATGCCCGGGGCTCAGGAGAGGCAGCCAGAGACCAGCCATGGAGGAGGAGGAGCTAGAGAGGCTCTACGAGCAGCCAGCTGACCGCATGGGGTAAGGAGAGCAGAACGTGGGCCCGGGTGGAGCTCCCCTCAGGAGAGGACCAAGGGTGCACGAAACCGAAGTGGGCACTAGAAAGCTGGGCCGGCCTGAGGCCCGAGGGGTCAGCAGCTCCGGCCGGGGGTGCGCACATTCATTTATCCGACTGAGGTTTACTGAGCTCCCACAGTGCGCCAGGCACTGGAGAAGTGCGGTGAGCAAGGCCGAGCAGGTCCCCACCGCCACGGAGCTGAAGGTTTCAAGTTAGGGAGACAGATGATAAATCAGATCTAGTCGGGGAAGGAGGTGATCTCAGAAAGTGATGTGCCGTGAAGGAGAGACAAGGGAAGTGTGGCAGGAGCACCCAGAGGCCGACCGCAGCTGGGATGGCCCAGGAAGACCCTGTGAGGCTGCGACACTGGAGCTGAGATGGGAAGCACCACGCTCCAGGCAGAGGACCAGTGCAGAGGCCCCACGATGGGAGAGCTGTTTAGTCGCTCAGTCGCGTCTGACTCTGTGACCCCGTGGACTGTAGCCCGCCAGGCTCCTCTGTCCTTGGGATTCTCCAGGCAAGAATACTGGAGCGGGTGGTCATTTCCTTCTCCAGGGGGTCCTCCCGACCCAGAGACTGAACCTGCAGCTGCTGCACTGGCAGGCAGATTCTTTACCACTGAGCCCCCAGGGAAGTCCAATTTAAGAGTAGGTGTGTCCAAAACATAAAATGGCAACCCACTCCAGTAGTCTTGCCTGGAGAAGTCCATGGCCAGAGGAGCCTGGTGGGCTACAGTCCACGGGGTCACAAAGAGTCAGACACGACTGAGTGACTAATGTGTGTAACGTGTGTTCAAAACATACAACAAAGGACAGAAAAAGAGGTGTGGGGAGGAAGAAGCAAAGAGGTCCAACAGGGGTTGGAGAGGAGGCCACCATCCTGGCCATGCGGTCTTGCTGAGCTGTGGTGAGGAGTCTGGATCTTGAGTGTAGACGGCTTCTGAGCCCACCCATCGCATGAGGCAGAGGCTCCATTAAAATCTTTTAGAGTCTAACAAATGATGCTGCCTATTAAGAGGCAGAATAAATGTTTGCTGGATAAATAATTTCAGACTCAAACAACTCAGTGTATTTTGCCATCTTCATTCTCCTTACTCTCCAATCACTGCTGAGCATAGGAAAGCTAAAAGAAATGCTGAGGAAAGAACACAGACTTGGGAGTCAGGCAGACCTGACACGTCCTTGCTTTCCCATCCATCTATCCGCCCATTGGTTTCTGAGCACCTACTATGTGCTAGGCTTGTGCTGGGAGACAGTACACGCCAGGGACCGACAGAGATGTGGGCTCTGCCTTCACAGAGCACAGAGTCTAGTGGGAGGCGGGAGGCAGCGGAGAATGTAACAAGCGGTAAGTGCTATGGCAGAGGATGTCCAGGGGACTCTGGGAGCCCAGAGGAGGGGCACCAACTCCACCTGAGGGAAGAGAAGCAAGCTTCTTAGAGAAGCTGGCACCAGGAGAGGACCTGAAGGTGAGCAGGAGTGAGCCCTGGCAAGTAGGATGTAGAAGGAAGGGTGGTCTGAGTCTACGGAAAGCACGTGCAAAGTCCCAGGGGCAGGAGAGAACTGGCCTGTGTGACAAATGGAAAGAAGTTCCCAGTGGCTAAATGCAGTGTGCCAAGGAAACGGGGCCGGAGGGGAGACGTGAGCTGCAGAGAGTGGCAGGGGCTGAACTGCGCAGGGGCTTGTAAACCGGCTGAAGTCTGGAGCTGACGAGCACTGACAGGCTTTCAGCCAGGCAGTGATGTGATCAGACACGCATTCTGGCTGCAGTTGGTTGTGACCTTGCAGCAGACTCTTCACCCTTTCGGAGCCTCCGTTTCGTCATCTGGAAGCGGGGAGAGTGCCCTCCATGCTGGGCACCTGAGAGGCTACCATCAGATAATATGTGGACAACGCCCGGCACTACTGCCATTAAAGATGTGATGCTGGAGACACCTCAGAGGCCGAGGGGATTCCTCAGGGACGTGTGACGAGCTAGCGGTGGAGCCAGGGTTACACTGACCTCCACCAGCCCTGTTTAGGACCCTGTCCTGCTAGATTCGTGGGGTGAAAAGATCCAAAAATCAGGTTTGGAGAAAGCACTTGCCAGGATTTCTTCTGACCCCATTTACTTGGGAAAAGACCTCTGGGTGTGGAGCTCTGGCTCCCTGCACCCAGGATAAGCAACCTGTGAGGGAGGCTGCTGGAGTCAGAGGCTGGCCCTGTTCCAGAATGCTCTGAGGAAAGGAGAGGCAGCACAAGTGTGGCCAGACTCACCCCCGCACAGAGATACTGGCTGCCCGAGCTGCCTTCAAGATTTCGTCAAACCGCTGCAAACTCTCATCTATGGAGCAGTTGATGTTCTTCTTGGTGAAGAGCTCAGAGGCAGCTCCAAAGATGGCCACTTCCTTGGCTCCGGCAGCAACCTGCCAACAGCCAGGTGAATTCCTTTCAGCAGTTTTCTCTTGATGGAATACCCACCCAGAGTGAATTTTATGACATATGAGTACTACTATAAGTTGAATTGTGTCCCTCTAACCCCCAGTACTATCCTGGAAAAGGTCAATCCTCAACCCAATTCCCACAAAGGGTAGTACTAAAAGAATGTGTTAACCACTGGACAATTGCACTCATCTCCCATGTGAGGAAGGTCATGCTTAAAGTCTTAAGATAGGCGGGAGAAACATCAATAACCTCAGATCTGCGGATGATACCACTCTAATGGGAGAAAGCGAAAGGAACTAAAGAGCCTCTTGATGAGCATGAAGGAGAGTAAAAGAGCTGGCCTAAAACTAAATTAAAAAAAAATTAAGATCATGGCATCCAGCCCCATTACTGCATGGCAAATAGAAAGGGAAAAGGTAGAAGTAGACGGATTTCCTCTTCTTGGGCTCTAAAGTCACTGCGGATGGTGACTGCAGCTATGAAGTCAGAAGATGATTGCTTCTTGGCAGGAAAGCTATGACAGACCTAGACAGTGTGTTCAAAAGCAGAGACATTATTCTGCCAACAGAGGTCCATATAGTCAAGGCTATGGTCTTTCCAGTGGTCATGTACAGTTGTGAGAGCTGGACTGTAAAGAAGGCAGAGCACCAAAGAATTGATGCCTTCAAACTGTGGTGCTGGAGAAGACTCCTGAAAGTCCCTTGGACAGCAAGGAGATCAAACCAGTCAATCTTAAGGGAGATCAACCCTGAATATTCACTGGAAGGACTGATGCAGAAGCTGAAGCTCCAGGATTTTAGTCATTTGATGTGAACAGCGGACTCATTGGAAAAGTCCCTGATGCTGGGAAAGACTGAGGGCAGAAGGAAAAGAGGGCATCAGAGGATGAGACAGCTGGATGGCATCACCGATGCAATGGACATGAGCTTGGACAAACTTCAGGAGATGGTGAGGGACAGGGAGGCCTGGTGTGCTGCAGTCCATGGGGTCACAAAGAGTTGGACATGACTGGGTGACCGAGCAACCACCACCACCCCCAGAACCTCAGAATGTGACCTGTTTGATAGTAGGGTCACTGTAGATAGATGTACAGAGTTAAGATGAGGTCATATTGGTCTCCACTCTGTAATAAGAAGGCGCTCGTGTGAAGATAGAGGAAAGGCCGGCAAAGGTAGAGGTGGACAAGGAAGTGATGCGCCCACAGGCTGAAGACACTGAGGACGGCTAATCATCACCAGAAACTGGCCGAGAGGCAGGGAGAGACGCCCTCTCAGGGCCCTCCGAAGGCCTGCTGCCACCCTGTGCGGACTTCCAGCCTGCCGACTGGGAGAGCGTGTTTCTGTTCTCTTTCACCTCTTTCACCGAGTGTTTGGTGTTGTGTAATGGCAGCCGTAGGAAATTAATACAGTGAATCATATCCCAAAAACAAAGAAGTCCTGGCCTTCCCCCAAGGACCCACACTGCTGCTGCCGGCACCACCCCGAAGTCCCTTTTGGCCTAAATTCAGAATCAACATCTCCAAAAAAAATTCTCATCTGAAATGATAAAAAAGTTAGATACTAGCAACTACCTCTAAATTTGTGGACAGCTTGCTTACGTCTAAAGAGGAGATGGACGATAGGAACAAGAGTGAACATTATTAAGCACTCATCTTCTACCAGGCTCTTACTAAGAATTTCTGTGTATCCTGTCCTCTGAAAACCTCACAATGGTAGGTACTACCATTAACCTTATTTCATGGGCATAACCTGAGGCTCAAAGAGGTTTATGCCACTTGTCAAATCAGAGAGCTGAGAGTGGCGGGGCCAGGACCCCCCCGGGTCTGTCTGATGATGCCCACCTCCACTGGAGACAAGTCGTTCGGACAGAATCCTGGGACAGAGACTGAGGCCCAGGGACAAGACAGGGGCCCATGCCATCCATCTCATTTCAGGGGCACTCCCCAACCAAAAATGAGTGTCTTACCGCTGCCTGGAAGCCTTTGAAGTTTGGGGTCAGGACTGGGTAGCTGACGCCAGGAAATTTCTGGATGCCTTTCAAGACTTCAGCATGGTCAGCCATCTGGGAGCCAAAGGAGACATTGCCAACTCACCACCAAGGCAGCAGAGAGCTCGGGTAGAGAAAGCCTTTTTAGCACAAAATCTCTGTTCTCCAGGACCCTTGGAGAAAAGAGGCCTTTTGCAGAGCTGAGTCTCCCCAAGGCTTTCACTACTTGTCTGATGGCTGATGAGCCAGAAGGCTCCCTGGCATGGGTGAGAACCCCAGTTTCTCCACGTGGCGAATACTGTCGACTCTACGTGAGCAGCACCAGCACCAATGATACTTCTAGCCATTGACTGAGAATGTGCTCTGAGCCCGACCGTGGGCTCAGCTCTCTGTCGCCTAACACTCAGCTGGACCAGGATCTTTCTTCACATTTGACTGTCTCTGTGACGCAGGAGTTGTCCAGCTTCCCCTTTCGACAAACACAGAAGCCACATCTCTAGACAGGCCTAGAGATTCTAGACTTCTAGAGCCAGAGACGGCACCTTGAACCTGGGGAGGGGAAGGCCTCACCAGGCAAGGCAGGGCACAGCCAAGACCGAGGCTTCCTCCCAAGTCCCCCTCCTTTGCTGCACATGTTACTAAGAAGCACTGAGAGCTCACAAAAGCGGAGACCTGGAAACCTACATTCCTGACCTCCACTTACTTCCAATGCATCTGAGATATGCCTGCAGGCTGGGGCTCACCTGGGGAACCCATTTGGGAGACACGAAGCTGGTGGCTTCTACCACAGGGAGTCCTGCTTCGGAAAGCATGTCTATTAGCTTGATTTTCACTGGAGTAGGTACAATATTCTGTAATGCAGACAGAAAACACCAGAAAAAGATAGGCTGGCCAAGTCAGTCATGAAATGGTCTCAGAATGCAGTTAGTTCAAAGCTTTTTCTACAGCACCTGCTTCACTGTCTCAACTGTCAGACACCAACCTGAATTCACAGGTTGGTGAATCCTGCCACCAGGTGCAGTACAGGCTTGTCTTCCAGTTCTTCAGACAGCATTTTGCAGTGGAAGCAGTTTCTCACTTAAAAAGGAGTTAATACTTACAATGGAAACAATATTTGCCTGTCATACGGGCTTTTAAACTAAAGCTTTGTTACTTTATGACCAGTGAGCCATGGCCTCGAAGGACAGAGATGACTAACTCTCTGGGTCCTATGAGACACGGCCTCCAACGGGCCACACCTTCCTCCTTCCATCTCAGGTGGCACAGGGTCTCACCCTCACATGCTCCACTTACTACTTCTTTCTTTCCCTCCCACGCCACATCTAGCTGCTCACCAGACTCTGTGGATTCCTATTTCCAAATCTACTATCATCCCATGTATATTACGCCATGGTCTTCCTCTACCAATTCATCCCACACAGGAATCCTTCTAAAAAACAGTCTCTATTATCTCACTCTCCTGCTCAAAAGCTTCCCCTGGCTGCCTAGTCCTTACAAGATTGGGTCCAAAATCCTAAAACTCCCAAGTCCTTCTCACCAGCCCCTTCCACCCCCAATTTCTCTCCCGCTGTTTTAATTTAATCCATTCCACAAGTAACTTTTGAGAGCTCACCCTGCTCCAAGGAATGTGCTAGGAGCTACAGATATAGTGGTGAGCAGAACAGACACAATCATGCCCTGAGAGACCTTACAACTGACTTTTACAACCAACATTCATTATTAAAGGTAGGCTAAGCATGCTCCAGTACTGTTGCCTGGAAAATCCCATGGACAGAGGAGCCTGGTAGGCTGTAGTCAATGGGGTCACTAAGAGTTGGACACGACTGAGCGACTTCACTTTCACTTTCATGCATTGGAGAAGGAAATGGCAACCCACTCCAGTGTTCTTGCCTGGAGAATCCCAGGGACGAGGGCGCTTAGAGGGCTGCCGTCTATGGGGTTGCACAGTCGGACACAACTGAAGACTTAGCAGCAGCAGCAAGCATGCTTAAAATTTTAAGTTTTTTTTTTTTTAATTTAAAAAATAACTAACACATGGTTATTTCAGAAAAATATGCCCCAAACAAAAGAAAACTACCCTAACACCTGCCAGAGATAACATTCTTAATACCCTGGTAGGTAACCTTTTAGATCTATGACATGAGCCATATGTGGTTATTTAAATTCTAACTAACTGAAACTACATTTTAAAAATTCAGTTCCCCAGCCATACAAGCCACAATTCAAGTGCTTAACAGCCACATGTATCTAGTGGCTACTGTATGGGACAGCTCAAATCTACATTTCCATCTTCATAGAAAGTTCTATCACACAGCACTGTTCTAAGAACCTTTTCTCGGAAGATGCTTCCACACTTTTTTGTTATATATAAATGTATATTAATATATAAATATGTATGTAATTATATATATATACAGTATTGTATAATCTGCTTACATCACTTAATATAATCTTATATCATTAACAGCTTCACAGTATTCTATTTTATCAAGTCATTAATGTATCTGACCTAATTTTCCTCATACTGAACATGTTGGTTCTTTGCAACTGTCCTGCTGTTACACCAGGGCTGTAAGGGACACCCCCAAGCTAAATCTTGGCATGTGACTTTCATAACTTCCTTTGGCCAAATCCCCTGACTTGTCATTGCTGGATCAGGCACGCCCTCACCTTTCCTCTGCACTCCTGCAGCTCTTAGCATCCACCCCGCCCCCCAGGGCCTTGCGATGGACCCAGGGTCACAGGCGCCTGCCTGGCCTCCCAGACAGGCCCCAAGTCAGGCACAGCTCGGCACCCACGACATGGAGCGCTAAGTACCTGTAAAAACTCTTTTGGTCGATTTCCACGTTTACCTTTTCATTTTGTAGTCCGTCTCGAGGACCAACTTCCACAATTTTCACTCCCTTTGGGAATGTACCCGCAGATGAGGTGCTGACCTTTGGTTTAAAAGAGGAAACAAAAAGTAACAGGAAGAGAGTGTCACAATTCTCCAGGGGGGCAAATTGGAAAGAATGTATCCATCCTCTCACTAATACTGAGACTAGAGGCAACATTTCTCACCCTTTAATCCAAATTCACTCTGTTTTAGAAACAAGAACAAAAAGCGTATTTCACTTAGGAACAGAGTAAGAGATTCATGCTCGCGTATGGACCATTTCCAACTCCCCTGAAGTCCAGACTCATTTCCAACCACCTGGCAACTGGGCATTTAGACTGTTCTGTAAACAAACCTATTTGTACCTCTCAAACTTAGAAGTCCCCAAACAGAACTGCCTGATTTCTCCTAAAGCCCAATTTGACTTGAACCTTCCCAGGTGGTGCTGAACCCTCCCAGTGGTAAAGAACCCTGCCAATGCAGGAGGCCTAAAAGACGTGGGTTCGATCCCTAGGTCAGGAAAATCTGCTGGAGAAGGAAATGGCAACCCTCGCCGGTATTCTTGCCTGGAGAATCCCGTGGACAGAGGAACCTGGTGAGCTACAGTCCACAGGGTCGCACAGCGTCGGCCACGACTGAAGTGACTTAGCCTACACGCCTGGGGCGTAGCTGCCCCAGGGGAGGACAACGGGGTGGCAGGGACGGGAGAGCCTCTGCTCTGTGATGGCCACAGGGTGGGTGGCAACAAGGGGAGTGAGTCCGAGAGGAGATGAAACCTTCACCATTTGAAGATATTAAAAAAACGGCCCGGAGTCTCCTCTGTATAAAGTCTGCCCTACATATAGTCTTCTATAGAAAATCTTCCCCTCCTCACAACCAAGTAATACGTTTTTTCCCCTTTCCTCTATTGTTCTTAGTGCTACTTATTACGGTTTAAATTAATTTCATTTCACCAGATTTAATCTGGGTAAACACACTGCAGCAGGCCAAGGGGCAGGGGTACTGGCAATCTACTTGGTGGCGGTGGCTTAGTCGCCAAGTTGTGTCCGAACTCTTGCGACCCCACGGACTGCAGCCCGCCTGGCTTCTCAGTCCATGAGATTCTTCAGGCAAGAGTACTGGAGTGGGTTGCCATTTCCTTCTCTAGAGGATCTTCCTGACCCAGAAACTGAGCCCGGGTCTCCTGCCTGGCAGGCAGATTCTTTACTGACTGAGCTATGAGGGAAGACCCTAGCAATCTGCTAAGGATCCCCATTCCCGAAACCCTTAAGCAAGGAAATATTCCTGGCTATCAATCAGCCGGAACTTAACTTGCCCCAACTGGCCTTGGTTTTAGCCAACAAAGCTTCCTAGAGGCTAAGGTGAGGAACCACTGAATTTCATGAAGTCAACAGGCTAGGCTGGAAGGTCCCTGCAAGCTGAATCTCCCTCCAGTAGGGATGTTTAGCCTCTGCTGGTACATTACCCTAAAAGGATCCCACTGGAACGTAAGCTCCAAGAGGCAGGAACTCTGTTTTATTAATTGTTATATTTCCCTGAGGCCCTGAGACCTAACAGGGACTCAATAAATAACTGGTAAATGTTGTTGAAAGAATGTTAAGCTTGCTTCAATTTCCTTTTATGAGAACAGAATCAACTTGATTCTATAACACACTTCTTCATAACAACTCTTCATATACTAACAACAAAACAATTCACATTTATGAAGCATCTACTATTTTCTAGGCACATAAAAGAGCCGTTTACATATTAACCCATATGATCTTCTCAACATCTTATTAGGTAGGAACTATTAAAGGCCCCATTTTACTGTGAGAGATATGAAGTTCAAGAAGATTAAGTAATTTTCCCAAGGTCACGTGGTTAGCTAGTTATGAGCCCATATCTGAACCCAGCAGTGTGGATCTAGAGTGCACGCTCTTAACCCCTAGGCCACATTATCTCTGCCGCCCTCTGGTCCCCCCAGTTTTCTCTTGCCTGGGTTAAGTGCTAGTTGCTCAGCTGTGTCCGACTCTTTGCGACCCCGTGGACTGTAGCCCACCAGGCTCCTCTGTCCACGGAGTTCTCCAGGCAAGAACAGCGGAGTGGGTTGCTCTTCAAGGGATCTTCCCAACCCAGGGACCAAACCCAGGTCTCCCGNTAGCCAGGGAAGCAGGACGCCTAGGATGGCGTTCCAAGTCTCCACGACCCGGGAGAGTCGCTCCCCAGCTCCCCATCTCTGAGGGTCAGTTTCCCATGCCTCTCAAGGGATCTGGGCGAGTCAGAGAGTGGTGTCCAAGACTTCAAAGACCTCCCAACTCTGGCCTAAAGAGCTGTCCGGCTTCGCCTCTCTGAAAAATGGTATTGATTTTTTTTTTTTAGTCATTTGGTTGCGCAGAACTGCCCGTGGGATCTCAGTTGCCCCACCAGGGATCGAACCTCTGCACCCTGCACTTGGCAGCGCAGAGTCTCAGCCCGCTGAACCACCAGGGAAGTCCTACGCTCTGCCTCTCCGGGAGCAGCCGCTAGGGCCAAGTCCTAGACCCTGACCCTCACGGTGCCTTCAAGACCGGCCCTGGGCGTGACGGGGCACTTACAGCCCGGAGGGTCGCCAAGCCCACCAGCCTCCGCGGGAACGCCTTCCTCACTGTCGCCATCTCCGCCCAACTTCCACCGCGGCTGCTTCAGCGGCGTCCCACGTGACCACTGACGGCTAGGTGGGGGCATGACCCCGCCCATGGGGAGGGGCCTCTGGAGCGCCGTGGTGACGCCATGCGCTGGCCCCGCCCCCAGCGTGTCGACGTTTCTGTTCCTTCTCGGCAGTTTCCTTTGCTCTCATTTCTGAGCGCCTTTCGTGTGCGACGGGCAAGTGAGGACTCTATAAAGGTGAACAAAAATTCACCACAGTCTCTGACTTAATGAGTTTTTGTAATCTGGGAGGTGTGGAAAGACAGATGTGAACAATCACACGCACAGCTGTAGAATTACCTTCTGCCGTGATGAGACCAAGCATTACTATTTTGCCATGCGCTGTTCTGAGTTATTTGCACGTATTAACTCATTCATCGCGGTCTTAAGGACTTAAATGCAGGCGGTCGACTCCGGAGAGAGAAGCATCTTTTGATTACGTACCTTGAAGAATAAGTAAACTACCCAGGTAAAGAGGATACAGGAAAAGCTTTTCAGATAGAGTACAGTGTATGCAAAGGCCCCGAGGCAAAGAAATTGAATGCGTAAGAGCGGTGTTTTTCAAAATAATATCAATTTAGTGGGTACTTTTTAAAAGAAACAAAATATCAGAGTGCCTTGTATAAGCAGGAAAGCTAAGTAATGCTTTACAAAGCTTGTTATTACAAAACAAACTGGGTTGCACTGTAAAATACATTCCTTACTGTACGCTGCAATTAGAAATGTTTGAAAACATTGTTTTAGAGAGATGAAAAGAAGGCCAGAATGCCTAGAGAGCAGGCAGAGAGAAGAGGTCTTCCTACTCAGATGAGAGATATTGGCAGGGACTATACCACAGGGCTTTGGCTAACTCCTTAATAACAGCTATCTTAATAGCAACGCATTCGAAGGATTTTAAGCAGGAAGATACACATTGTGCAAACAGGCACTGAGGCTACTGGGTGGGTAAGTACAGTTCACTGACTGGCATTCTTGGGAGAGGCAGAGAAGTCACTGTCCTTGTTTTCAAGGGACTCAGATTTTAGCTAAGAAGGAAACAAGACGTGATAAGTGTTTTGTTATGCTTCCACAGCCCCCCAAATTTCCTCCATCATAGCAGTTAGAGAACTGACAGAATCCTCAAGCCTGCAGCTAGAGGGCTGAAAGTGAAAAGTGTTAGTCACTCAGTCCTGTCTGACTCTTTTCGACCCCAAGGACTATAGTCTGCCAGACTCCTCTATCCATGGAATTCTCCAGTCAAGAATACTGGAGTGGGTAGTCATTCCCTTCTCCAGGGGATCTTCCCCACCCAGGGATCAAACCTAGGTCTCCTGCATTGCAGGCAGATTCTTTACTGTCTGAGACCCCAAAGTACTAGATGGCATTTAAAATAAATACGACTTTCAAGACCTGTACACTGAAAACTACAAACCACTGCTGAAATTGAAGAAGACATAAATAAATGAAAAGATATCCGTGTTCATGGACTGGAAGATTTAATATTGTCATGGTGTTAACACTACCCAAAAGTGATAAGCAGATTCACTGCAATCCCTGTTTAAACCCCAGTGATGATTTTGGCAGAAATAGAAAAAAAAATCCTACAATTCATAATCTCCTTGGACAGCAAGGAGATCAAACCAGTCAATATTAAAGGAAATTAACACTGAATATTCATTGGAAGGACTAATGCTGAAGCTGAAGCTCCAATACTTTGCCTATCTGATGGGAAGAGCCGACTCATTGGAAAAGATTGTGATGCTGGGAAAGACTGAGGGCAGAAGGAGAAGGGGATGACAGAGGATGAGATGGTTGTATGGCATTATTGATTTATTAGAATAAGTTTGAGCAAACTCTGGGAGACAGTGAAGGACAGGGAAGCCTGGCATGTTGTAGTCCATGGGGTTGCAGAGTCAGACATGACTGAGAGACTGAACAACAAGAACAATTCATAAGGAATCTCAAGGACCCAGAACAGCCAACACGTTCTTTAAAAGAAGAGCTAAGTTGAAAGACTCATAATTCCCGATTTCAAAACTTACTGTATTATTTAAAACAATGTGGTACTGGCATAAATGACATACAGACCAATTGGAGGGGTTAGAAAGCTCAGAAATTAGCCCTTGCATATATGATCAAAAATTTTCAACCAGAATGCCAAAACCATTCAATGGGAAAAGAAGAGTCTTTTCAAAAAATTTTGCTGAGAAGGTTGGATAACCACATGCAAAAAAAAAATGAAGTTGAATTCTTTCCTGATGCCATATACAGAAATTAACCCAAAATGGATCAAATACTTTTAACTGGCTCTTCACTGTGGAGTACATAATACCACGTACATGGTTAGCATTAAATATTTACCCTAAGAGTAATACTAGCAAATGTATGAGAATCTGTCTAGGGTCACTAGATTCCTGCAGTTGGAATCGTTTTATTTTTTATCACTTTTTACATTTTTATAAATTTTGTTGGCGTATAGTTGATTTACAAAGTTGTGTTAGTTTCAGGTATACAGCAAAGTGAATCAGTGATGTAGATACATCTACCAACTTTTTTCAGATTCGTTTCCCATATAGGTCATTACAGAGTATTGAGTTCCCTGTGCTATACAGTAGGTACTTATTATCTACTTTATATAGAGTCGCTTCTATAGATTCCTTATTTATGGTACGTAAGCCACAGGACAATACCGTGCTGTATTGTCAAATCTCTTACGGATTTTGTGCTATTAAGCAAGATTTCAAAAAGCCTCATTTCAACCAGAGTTCTAGAAGGAGTGTTAGTGGGAAGTGAGTGAGGAAGAATCTTATTTTAATTCAAGATTTAGAAAAAAGAACAACTGGAAAACTCTAAATAGAATGAAGGACAAAATAGAAGGTAGAAGTTTGAATGACGTTGGAAAAATATTACAATTGAGAGAGGATCATCCAATTAAAAAAAAACAAGAAAAGAAAACTGGCTTTTTGAGACCAATAAAACTGACAATATTATGTGACCACATTGGTCACACAACAAAAAGCATGAATAAAACAAGAGGACAGAATGAAAGACATTGCATTCTGTAATATACAAGTTTATGGACAATCAATCTGAAAACTTTGTTGAAATGGGTTCCCTAGACTTTTAAAAGTAGCTTAAAAATAAAAGAATCTTTACATCCACTAGGATTGCTATCATAAAATGGACAGATAGTAAATGTTGGCAGGCAGGTGGAGAAATTAGAACCTTCATTACATGACTAGTGGCAATGTATTATAAATGGTGCAGCTTCTATGGAAGACAGTTTGGCAGTTCCTCAAAAGTAAAACATAACATATGATCCAGTAATTCCAATCTTAGGTATATACCCAAGAGAATTGAAAAGTAGGAATTCAAAGAGAAAACCTGTTCATCAATGTTCTTAGCAAAGTTATTTACAATATTCTGAAGGTGTAAACAATTCAAATGTCCATCAGCTGATGGATGGACAGGACCTCCCTGGTGGTCCAGTGGTTAAGAGCCCACCTGCCAGTGCACGTTCTCTCCCCGGTCTGGGAGGATTCCAAATGCTGCGGGGTGAGTAAGCCAGTGCGCCACGACTACCAAAGGCCGTGGGCACTGGGGTCTGTGCTCCTCAACAAGAGAAACCACCGCAGTGAGAAGTCCACACATTGCAGCTAGAGAGTAGCCCCCACTTGCTGCAACTGGAGAAAGCCTGCACACAGCAACGAAGACCCAGTGCAGCCAAAAATAGATAAAAACTGATGGATGGGTAAAGAAAATGTGGTATATACGTCTAATAGAATGTTGTGTGTGCTGAATGAGTGCTGAGTGGCTTCAGTCGTGTCTGACTCTTTTGACCCCATGGACTGTAGCCTGCCAGGCTCCTCTCTCCATGGAGATTCTCCAGGCAAGAACATTGGATTGAGTCGCCATGCCCTCCTCTGGAGGATCTTCCTAACCCAGGGATTGAACCCAAGGCTCCCATATTGCAGGCGGATTCTTTACAGTCTAGGTTATTCAAACTTAAAAAGGAATACAATTTTGATACATGCTACAGCATGGGTAAATCTTGTAAATATTATGCTAAGTGAAACAAATAAGATACCAAAGGACAAATATTGTATGCTTCCAATTATATAAAATATTATTTTATTATTTTTGGTTGTGCAGCATGTGGGATCTTAGTTCCTTGACCAGCTGCACCGCATGTCCCTTGGTGGCCACCATGGCAGAATTACCTACTATCAGAATATTCCCAGCCCATTAACAGGCTATGGGAGTCACTTTTATCAGCTTTCTAAGATAAACACCGTGAAAAAATAATTTGTCAGTTTAGGACTAGATGGCAGATGGGAGGAACTGGCCTCCCAAAGGAACTGACTGGCCTCCAGACATGCCTTGGGCCACAATCTTGTAAGGGGTTCAATTCATTCTTTGTTGCAAGCTGTCCTGGCCTGGCCTGGTAATCTCAGCACTGAATTACTTGAGATGTTTGAATTGAAGACAGACCCAAGGAGTTCAACTTACTCCTCTCCACTGAGAAAGATCTTCCACAGTGGACTTATTAAGGACATCTGACACAGTCTGGAAGGTTTAAGAGTTGGGAACACACCGTGAGCCTCCCTTTTGTAAGGGGGTCCATCCATGTGATTGCACAGCAAACCATCCTGGCCTGTGACACTCCCCTGAGCTCTTCCACTGAAAGGAAGCAGCACACCTCAGATCTCTATTTTGTAAGAAGTTGGATCTACTCATCTCTGTTGTAACCATTTCTGAAATCTGGAATCCTGTCCTACAGCATGGATTTACTCCAGACTTTAGGATTGATATAGGGACTTCCCTGGTGGTCCAGTGGCTAAGACTCCAAGTTCCCAATGCAGGGGGCCTGGTTTGATTCTTGGTCAGGGAACTAGATCCCACATTCTGTAAAGATCACATATGCTGCAAAAAAAAAAAAAAAGATCCTGCATGCTGCAATTAAGATCCAGAACATATATAAAAAAAAAAATGGCAGGGTGAGGGGGAGATGCGATCTAGAGTTGGAGACACAGTCTGGAGCTCAAGTTGGTGTGGAGTGGGATCTTCTGGTCTCCACTGGAACTATCCTGGAATCAAGTCCAACATCTCGGATTTACTCATCACATTGCATGCAATCCTGAAGACAGGGCTGGAACCCTTCTTTGGGATGAAATTTTTAAGAATTTGGGTCTATTCATCTTCATTAGAATCATCCTGGAATCATGCTCCCCCAAGCATTCCAGAGGTTCAGTATCTACTGGAATATTTACAAGTCGAGGACACACCTGTGGCCGTGACTTTGCTAGGAACTGGATCTGTTCTCAGAGTCTCCCATCATGGTTTACTGGGGACTCTCCATACCGTTAGGGAGACCATGGTGCCAAAGAGTCCAAAAGGTCTCAGGGGCCACCTGGAGCCATCGTGTTGCCCCTCCATCGTCTTCCTAGGAAAATGGTGGTTGAAAACTTAAAAGGCCAAAGTTGGAGCTCTGGCTGTTGAGTCTCTTGCACAACTTTTGTAAATTTTGTTTTAGGTAATACTTTATATCTGTTAAGGTAAACATATTTTTCATTGTTTTCTGGTTTTTGTACTGGAGATGTGCAGTTGTTTTTTACTGATGGAACCAATGATCTACTAAAGTATCTTATTCATTCTAATCACTTTTTTTCGGCCACATCCCACAGCTTGGTTCCCAATCAGGAAAGGGATACATCAAAGCTGTATATTGTCACCCTGCTTATTTAACTTATATGCAGAGTACATCATGAGAAACACTGGAGTAGATGAAGCACAAGCTGGAATCAAGATTGCCAGGAGAAATATCAATAATCTCAGATATGCAGATGACACCACCCTTATGGCAGAAAGTAAAGAAGAACTAAAGAGCCTCTTGATGAAAGTGAAAGAGGAAAGTGAAAAAGGTTACTTAAAACTCAACATTCAGAAAACGAAGATCATAGCATCTGGTCCCACCACTTCATGGGAAACAGTGAGAGACTATTTTTTTGGGCTCCAAAATCACTGCAGATGGTGACTGCAGCCATGAAATTAAAAGACACTTGCTCCTTGGAAGGAAAGTTATGACCAACCTAGAGAGCATGTTAAAAAGCAGAAACATTACTTTGCCAACAGAGGTCCGTCTAGTCAAAGCTATGGAAAACCCAAAACTGGAAAAATCCAGAAGTCATGTATGGATGTGAGAGTTGGACTATAAAGAAAGCTGAGTGCCGAAGAATTGATGCTTTTGAACTGTGGTGTTGGAGAAGACTCTTGAGAGTCCCTTGGACTGCAAGGAGATCCAACCAGTCCATCCTAAAGGAGATCAGTCCCGAATATTCATTGGAAAGACTGATGCTGAAGCTGAAACTCCAATAATTTGGCCACCTGATGCGAAGAACTGACTCATTGGAAAAGACCCTGATGCTGGGAAAGATTGAAGGCAGGAGGAGAAGGGGATGACAGAGTATGAGATGGTTGGATGCCATCACCAACTCAATGGATATGAGTTTGAGTAAACTCCGGGAGCTGGTGATGGACAGGGAGGCCTGCCGTGCTGCGGTTCATGAGGTCGCAAAGAGCTGGACACAGCTGAGTGACTGAACCGAACTGAACACAGCTTGTGGGATCTTAGTTCCCCTATCAGGGGTAGAACCTGGGTCCTGAGAGTGAAAGCGACAAGTCCTAAACACTGGATCACCAGAGAATTTACCTAATTCTAATGATTTATTTGTATATATTCTTTGAAGTTTGCTATGTGAACAATCACATCATCCAAGAACAATGTGTGGTTTCATTTTTCTGATTCTTAGATCTCTGTTAGTTTTTTTCTTAAGTTGTTTTACTGCATCTGTTAGGACCTTCCAACCCAAACAACACTGAATATTAACAGTGGTACTTGGCACCCCATCTCACTCCTGGTTTACAACTTAAAGGTTCATATGATATTCATATTTTTCTATTTTTTCATTATTTAGTCTTGGTAGATTTTGTGTTTCTAGGAATTTGTCCACATTCATCTAGGTTATCCTATTTGCTGGCATTTGGTTGTTCATAGTTCTTATAATTCTTCTGTAGAATTGGTACTTATGTCCCCACTTTCATTTCTAATTTTAGTAATTTGGGTCTTCACCAGTTCTTAGTACCCTTGGCTACAAGCTTATTATTTTGATTTCTTTAAAAAGAATAAGTTTTTGGTTTTGTTGATTTTCTCTATTGTTTTTATATTTTTTATTTTGTTTATCTCTGCTCTAATCTTTGTTTTCTCCTTTCTGCTAACTGGTTTTCGTTTGTTGTTTTCCTGTTTCCTTCCGTTCTACAGTTAGGCTGTTGATGTGAAATCTTTCTTCTAGAGTTACATTGTTTAATTTCCACAATTTTGTGAATTTTTCAGTTTTTCCTGTTAATACTGAACTTCATTTGTGTGCGTGCTTAGTCACTCACTCGTGTCTGACTCTTTGCGACCCTATGGACTGTGGCCCACCAGGCTCCTCTGTCCATGGAATTTTCCAGGCAAGAATACTGCGGTGGTTGCCACTTCCTCCTTCAAGGGAACTTCCCCTCCCAGGGATCAAACCCAAGTCTCCTGTGGCTCCAGCACTGGCCAACAGATTCTTTAACGCTGATGAGCCACCTGGGAAGCGCCACAATTTCTTTTAGTCGTGGTCATAGAAGATACTCTGAAAAAAGTATATTTAAGAAATCTATTGAGACTAATTCATGGCCAAATAGATGGTATTTTTTTTTCTATCTTTTTTGTTTCTGTTCCTCAGACTCAATAATTTCCACTGTCCTACCGCTGTTCTTTCTTCTGCCTGAGCAAATCTGCCCTTGAATTCCTTTAGTGAAATTTTCATTGCAGTGTTTTACTTTTCAGCTCCAGAATTTTTGTTACATGTTCCTTTTACTGGTATATCCATTTCACACACACATACTTTTGCTGCATTTTCCTTTAGTGATTAGAGCATTTTAAAAACAATTCTTTTTAAGTCTTTGATGTATCTGCCATCAGGTCTTTTCCAGCAAGTCTCTGTTGATTTACTTTTTTCTTTTGAATGGGTCATACCTTCATGTTTCTTTGTATGTCTTGTGACTTTTGTTGTTGTTGAAAACTGGACATTTGAATCTAATAATGTGGCAACTCTGGAAATCCAGATTCTCCTCCTTCCCGGGTTTGCTGTTTTGTTGTTGTTGTTAACTGTTTTTGTTCATTGCCTTTCCCCCCTTTTTGATTGTTGCAGGTTGTCTCTGTGCCAAGGATAAGTCAAAGGTGTAAACTTAAGGTCTTCTCAGGCCTTTCCCGGCTCTTTCCACAGGCAGACATCGTCACTTTCTAATATCTCCCATATAAGCAGTTGTTGGATTTCCTAACCTTTACTGTCTAGCTCCCAGAGGGGGGAAAAAAATGAACTGGGGGTGGGGAATGAGCCCCAGCCCTTTAAGTCCACTGTAAGTTACTTTAGCTATTGGAGGAGGGGTTTGCAACAACGGGGAAGGTACAACAATGGTTTGTCCACCTCTCGCCTGTACCTCTGTGATCAAAAGCAGCAGTCAAGAGCACAAATCGCCACCCCCCACCCCAACCAAAAGAGCACAAATCCCTGACATTTGGACGGCAGAGTCCTTTTGCCCACCTTGAACTCATAGACTATATGCAAGTTGTTCCAGGAACTCATGCACAGCTGTGTACTCATTGATTAGGGATGAGGGATGGGTAGCTGAAACTGACCAGAATTAACCCTAATTTACCATCCATGTATTCCTCTGGAAGTTGCAAGCCTTCAATAACCTCCAGAGTTTCAAAATAGTTACATCAGACAGATTCTGCCAGTACAACTGTTTTCTAGGTGAGGAAAGAGATTCTTGGTGCTTCCTCTTTTCCATCTTCCTGGAACCCTCCCTAAAGCAATTTTTCTTAAAAGCTACATTTCACAAGTTTCAATGCATAGCATTTCCATTATTATTCTACGTGCTTTCTAATTTTCTTGTGCTTTCTTTATCGATAAGTATTTTAAAGTGTTTTAAAATTTCTTAACATATTAGTTTTTCCTTCAAGTTTTTATGGTCCTTTAATTATGTTACAGACATATGATATAATCCTTATGATATTGCTTCTTTGGTAGTCACACCTGTAAATGTTTCATATATGCTTGAGAAAAACAATTTTTCTGTAAATATAGGCTAAGGATTTCCAAATACATCTTGTAAATAAAAGAGAGAAAACTATTAGATCTACAACAATTAGAGACTGAGCGGGTGCACGCACGTGTGAAGTGCTGTGCTGCGCTGCGTTTAGCCGCCTAGTCGTGTCCGACTCTTTGTGACCCCATGGACAGTAGCCCGCCAGGCTCCTCTGTCCATGGGATTCTTCAGACAAGAATACTGGAGTGGGTTGCCATGCCCTCCTCCAGAGGATCTTTCCAACTCAGGGATCAAGCCCAGGTCTCCCACATTGCAGGTGGATTCTTTACCATCTGAAGTCACTAGGGAAGTCCAAAAATACTGGAGTGGGTAGCCAATCCCTTCTCCAGGGCATCTTCCCAACCCAGGGGTCACACCTGCATCTCTTACGTCTTCTGCATTGGCAGGTGGGTTCTTCACCACTGATGCCATCTGGTCAACTCACAAGAATGGGACTAGACGTGACGAACAGAAGAACCAAAGGGATTACGTTCTTGCTCTGCATTAAGGAGACTTGGCAGGTGCCCAACTTCTACTTTTCTTTTTTCTTTTTAAACAGAAACATAAGGCTATAAGCGGTCCATATAGAAACTGGAAGAAGAAAGCTACAACGTGCTTTTTAGGAGAAAATGATTTGACATACAAATTTATTTATTTGACTATATTAAAGCAAGGCAGAATCACATTCATTTTCTTCATAGAAACCCTGTAAACAGACTGAATGTCAGAGCTCTTAGCTTGCTTTGGAAACTTCTAAAAAGCTTACTATTAGCAGCCTTGGAAGCAGTTTCCTTCCCCTCGAGGCTCTCCTGCTTTGGGGGGCAGATGGGGGTAGCTGGTGACAGCTGATGCTAAATAAATAGCATATAGTGGAGTCTGCCAAATCCTTTTCAGCACCTCCCATAGGCAATGGGACGACTTGGCTTATTCTTGAAGTCATCTGAGTAAGCAATCAGGTTATGAAAGAGAGGATGGAGGAAGTTTCCATTGCAGATGATTCCCAGGGTTAGGAATGGCTGAGCTTAACTGTTCAGTCTCCTCTATTGATCAGAGAGAGAGATGCTATCACTGGAGCTCAGATCTTTGATCCTGCGAGACATCAGTGTGACGTCATCTGTTCCATTTATTAAAATGTGTTGGAAAAGCGATTTCGGAGTAGAGAAGAGTCATTTATTATAATGATGGCGATACAAGAGGAAAATCAAAGTGCAGGCGGTGTCCCTTTCTTCTTGAACTCCAATGATCACTTCACTCCTGTCAGCTTTATGGTCCAAGCAAACTCAGTTGGAAGAGCAGAGGGTGGTAACTCGGGCAGGAACACGAGGAGACCTTTATCTGGATTTAGGGACCACTTCAGATCGTTTTCGATTCCCAGCATTGTTACCTGCAGAAAGCAAAACGGAATGGGAAAAACATGAATGCATTGATGAGCACAGAATATGGCCTGAACGTGGTGGCAAACAACTACGCGGGGCCAGGAATGGGAAGACAGCCCAGAAGGGACACAGGAGAGATCGGGCGAAGGAAGGAAGGGTCAGAGAAGGCCCGCCAACTCCTTTACAAAGGGCTACATCTCCGGCAGGACTGACGGAGGCTCTTTACCTCTGTGGTTGAAGTAGCTATAGGGGATATAAGCCTTAAGATTCCATATTCTGGCCAGTGCAGTACAATGGCATAAACAGCTAATCCTTTAGAGGTATACCTGGGAAAAAAGAAACATCGTTGTCAAAGATACCTGGCTTATTATCCTGCCACATGACTTTATACATTCCCCTTTCAATTATCTACCAATTGCAAGGCCTTCAGTCTGTCACTGCTACTAGCAAGCAAATAACTTGATACCAATTTAGGTGTGGGCTGTGGCTGAGACAGTAAAGAATCCGCCTGCAATGCAGGAGACCTGGGTTCGATCCCTGGGTTGGGAAGATCCCCTGGAGGAGAGCACGGCAACCCACTCCAGAATTCTTGTCTGGAGAATCCCATGGACAGAGGAGCCTGGCGGGCTACAGCCCATGGGGTCACAAAGAGTCGGACACGACTGAGCAGCTAAGCACAGCACACACAGTTAAGCTCTGTGGGAATTATGTAGCCTGGGAAGGCTCTTTCTGGGTGGTATCTTCCCTTTCTTCCCTGCATGGGATTCTAAGTTTTCTTAAAACATTTTTTTAACTCTTATATTAGTGACACATCTTCCTCATTATTCATATCTTTATCTTTAAATCCATATGAAAACATCTTGAGTGTATAACAAGGGCAAGACGTGCAATCAAGACAAATTCGAATTCCTTTTCAAAATTTTAAGTTTTTGGTCATCCCACGTGGTTTTTGGGATCTTTAGTTCCCCGATCAGGGATCAAACCAAGGCCCATGGCAGTGAAAGCCTCTAGTTCTATCCTCTGGACCGCCAGGGAAATTCCAAAGACAAATCTGTTGTTCTGAGGTTTCACTATGCTTAGAGAAAGTGAAAGTGTTAGTCACTCGGTGTGTCCAACTCTTTGCGACCCCATACACTGTAGCCCGCCAGGCTCCTCTGTCTACGGAGTTCTTCAGGCAGGAATACTTGAGTGCGTAGCCATTCCCTTCTCCTGGGGATCTTCCCAACCCAGGGATCGAACCTGGGTCACCCTCAATGTGGGCAGATTCTTTACCATCTGAGCCACTAGGGAAGCGCATGCTTATAGAAGAGGGTGAAAAAAAAATCACTAAATAGAAACTCACCCAAAACAGAACCATGAATGTGTTTCTCCTGATGCAAAGCCCCCAGCTCTGTGATATAACATTTGCAGAGGTCTTTCATTGAACAGTTAGTATGTACCTGGCACTCTGCCAGGTGCTTTACATATGTTAGCTTATTTAATCCTCACGCTCTAGGAAGTTAGGTATCATCACCCCATTTTGCAGTTGAAAATTAAAAAAAACCCTGAAGCCTGAGATCAAATAACTAGATCCACAATTCCAAGTATGAATCATGCCTTCTTCACTTAATAGCTTCATGATTCTGGGCCAATGATTACTGCCCTGGACCTGCTTTCTCCTGGCAACCTAGGGATAGTGACATTATCCACTCAGTGAGATCGCTGAGGGGACTAAATGAGGAGAAAGAATTTAGGATGGAGTCTACCACATGTGGGTGCTGTACAAATATTAGCTACACTGTGTTTAGGGGTTGAGCAAATTGATACTTTGTAGCTCCTTCTTTCTTCACCAAGCCTACCCTCCTCCCTCACTAGTCAAAGATACCCTGGGGCCTAAAACATAAACCTGGGCACACATTTAATATCACAGAACAGCTTTTGTGTTTTCTCCAGATGAGTCCGAAGCCTGGCTTGTAACCACTGTGGACCCAAGGGGTTGCCAGCTCAGGGGGGGGCCACCCCTGTTCCCACCTGTAACAGAAGACCAGACTCACCACACAGAGGAGTTCTCAGATTGTACTCTCCATGGTTTGGAGGCATAGATAGCCTCTCCATTGATGCTCAGCCACTTCCCAACAGCAAGTAGCCTTTCTTGGAAGATGGGAACGATCAGTCCGTCTTTGGTTGGTCCGATGTTGAGAAGATAGTTGCCTCCCAAACTTACTGTCTGAACCAGTTGCTGGCGGGAGCAGAAAACAAGGAAATCCCAGTTCTGAATGCCAAGCCTGGCTGAATGCTTAAAACACACACATGGAGGGAAGAAGAAGAATCTAGGCTGTTCTCCCTGTGTTTTGTGAATATTCTCTATCTTTTGGAAAAGACAATATATTTTTTGTCATTTTCATAGCAGGATAGGCTTACATGAGAAAATTGAAAAATTCTGCTACAGGGTTGAGAGATATATTAACTCAGATTCCAGGGAGTGATCATGGGCTCCTACCCGTGAGCTGGCACCTGCCCTAGCGCCACATGCAGGGGGAAGTGTCATATATCAGAAGCACAGACTGTCAGCCAGGGAGCTGAAAACAAAGCACTTGGCCTTGAAAGGATTCTGTGGAGCCAGCCAGAGAGAATACAGAGATGAGAGATTCAGAGCAGGTGCTATGGAGACTCGGGGTGGGGTGGGGG
>SJYQ01005778.1:104460-206346 GCA_006410935.1 Redunca redunca | reverse complement strand
TGGGGGGGTGGGGAGGTGGGGAAGAGATCTGATGAATTTCAGGATACCCTGGGCTATATAAATGTGTATGTTTCCCCTTCAGGAAAACACGCTGTAAAGAGATATAGTCTTTAAGATTTCTGGGGTGGGATGCGTATGTGTGTGTGTGTTTACTGCGACCCCATACAGTAGCACTTCAAGGCAGTCCAGAAAAATTAAGGCTACATACAGAAAATTTTAGAAAGGAGGTTCTGTTAGAGTGCCCCAAAGACACCACACCATTAACTTTGATGTCTCCTTCTGGTCTTTTTCTTGTGCAGTTAATTTTACATAGTTGTGATACTGGATAACTTGTCTCTTCATCAACCCTGTAAGCATTAATCCATATTACGTTCAGAAACATTTTCAGGGTTAAGGAAAATCCCCAAATCTACTGAATTCTTCCTTTATGGTTGCCAGGAATTGAAACAGCCCAATGTCAATCTGAAAATAATCCTGGGGAGAACACTTCTGTACAGAACTCTTCAGTAATTAGACCTGTCTCCTTAGGACAAGTGTTATGAGTATGTTCAATAACCCAAACGGGTTCTCATGGCCCATATGTCTATCCAGAGTGCTTCCACCACTCTTAGTCAGAAGGCAGCCTGGGACTGCAGTTAACAAATAACTACCTCTTACCGAAATGATTGTGAATGTGCTTGCAATGTCAGCCATCTCCATGTCTCGACGGTAGCCCCAGGACCGCTGGTCTATGGAGGTGCACATCTCCCACTTGTGATGTGGCAAGGTCTCCGGCTGGAATTTATCTTTACAGTTGTAGTATCCTCCATGCTGACAGGAACAGTTCTGACCCCATCGGTCATTTACTACGACCTCATCCTAAAGGAGGAAGGAGTACTGAGGTCATCGGGGGTAAAACTATCTAACTCAGTTTGATAAGTTAGGTGCCTGTTTGGAAGCAAGGAGCAGACTCAGTCAAGCACAGTGGTTCTCAACTGGGGGAGACTTAAAGGGAAAAATCTAGAGACGTTCTTTGGTGGTCACAACTCGGGGTGGTGCTACTGCTTTCTAGTGGGCGGAGACCAAGGATTCTTCTAAACACACTACAAGGGAATCCCCTGGCCATCCAGCGGTTAAGAATCCCCACTTACACTGCTAGGGGGTGGGGGTTTAATCCCTGGTCTGGGAACTAAGATCCCACATGGTTGCATGGTGTGGGCAAAAAAAAAAAAAATCATAAAACATCTTACAACACAGAGAACTATCCCTTCACAACAAAGAAATATCTAACTCCAAACGTTATTTGCAGTTAACCTCAGTCTAGCAATATGTAATATCAGAACTGGGAGGGTCTGTTTAGATTATCTAGTAAACCTCTTGTTCTATCAGAGGCGAAATGTAGAAGAGGAGGCCTGCCCGAGATCACATTCCCAGCAGAGTTTCTGAAAGCTGGGACTATGAATCTGGTACTCGAACCCAGCCCGGGATGCTTTTCACTATATCACCCGGACTTTCTTTACCTAAGTAAGGCAGTCAGTAATCAAACATTCTTTTCCTTCCCTCAAGGTTTTGCCGAACTTCGAAAACTCTTTACATGGAGTAACTTAATGTCAACATTTAGTACTACTACGAGGCTCATAGTGGGGTATCCAGAGTAAACAAGCCACAGTTCTTGCCCTCAGAGACCCAGCAGTGACTAGCTGAGGACACATATACATGGACAATTATGACGTGACCTCACGTCAGCGTTAGGGAATTCACCGAAACACCAGTTCAGGAGTGTTTCTTGCTTCTTTCAGGAAAGAATATAGATTGCCAGGAGCCAGATTTAGTTTACATTCCACCAGTACTTACTCTGTGTCTAACCGGGCCAAGGACTGTTCCTGGAGTTGGGGATGTAGGAGTGAACAGACCCAAATTCTTGCCCTCACAAAGGTGATGCTTCAGTGAGGGAGACAGATAGCAACGAGGTAAATGGTATCTGAAATATCTTAGGCCAGGTTAGTGGTTAAGAGAAAGGTAAGGCAAGGAAGACAGACAGCACTGATGGAGGTATGCTGCGATTTTAGATAGGGTGGTGGGGAAGGTGTGACCTCCCAGAGAAGACCTCTCTGCAGGAGAGGGAATTATAGACAGCGGAGGGGGAAGGATCAGGGTCTGTCTACTTCTCCTAAAAGTCATTTCCTAATATGAGTGTATGACAACCCTCTTTCCTAACACGTGGGAAAGCACGCAGGACAAGAGTGGGCAGAACATGGTCTGTGGTGTCCCACCCGAGGATCCACAGCTAAGCCACCCCAGCAGGGGAACCACCAGGGAAGAACCACCAGACCTCGCCACTAGAGGTCCCCATGCGGCCCCAAAGTTCCAAAACACCAATCTGAATTTGCTTCCATTTGTCGCACAGGATCTTTCTTCCCCTTTTCTGAATTTAGAAATAGTTAGCCAGTGACATCCTCAGAGGTTTAGGAACCTACCCAGATAGCTGAGTTCAAACTGGTCTTAGATTTTTCTTTAAAATTCGCAACAAAGCTAGAATCTGTAAGATTTTTGAAATTTTCTACGGTGAAGATTAAGACTTCTGCTACTTTGTGTCTTGAAATGTGAACTATGAACGGGCAGCTATTGTGCAGTGTAGTAGGTTGGTTCTGCTGCTGCTGCTAAGTCGCTTCAGTCGTGTCCGACTCTGTGTGACCCCACAGACGGCAGCCCCCCAGGCTCCCCCGTCCCTGGGATTCTCCAGGCAAGAACACCGGAGTGGGTTGCCATTTCCTTCTCCAAGGTTGGTTATGAGGGAGAGGATAAGGCAGGTGAAGTTTCCTTCCAACTTCCCTAGAATTTGGATCTCAGGGAAAAGAAATTTCCCTGTATGAGTTAAACTGCACAGTCAACAGAGGAGCTGAGGTCATAGATTCTCACATTTTATTCCTATCATTTAATAAGTTTTATATATTAATTTTTTGGGTGGTTTTCTTATTTACAATGTCTGTTTGCTTAACAGTTGTTCTACGGCGGTCTGGGGCTTCTTTATACTATTTCTATCCTACTACTTAAATTTAAGAAGCTTGAAAACTAGCTTGTAAAAATCAAGGATTAAAGGAGAAAAAGAAAGCTTTAAGGAAGAAAAGCTTAAAGAAAAAGGAAGGGGCAAAAAAAGAATTAAAGGAGAAACCTTTAACATCCATTAAGTTCCCTTGTCCCTACCACACCCATATCAATACTGCTATTTATTTATTGACTCACACTTAAATTCCTTATTGAATTTGTTACAATACTGTTTCCGGTTTTATGTGTTGGCTTTTTAGTCTCAAGACATGTGGGATCTTAGCTCTCTGACCAGGGGTCAAACCTGGCCGCTTGTATGGGAAGGTGAAGGCAGTCTTAACCACTGGATCCCCAGGGAAGTCCTGAGATTAGTATTTATTATTTTCACTGTTGTGACATTGCTGTCAATACGGTTATTACTCCAGATCTTGGCTCCTCACATTCTGCTTTATCAAAACAGAGAAGTAAGAGAGAAGTCGTATAATCACATACCTTAACTGGGCTATCGTTGTAGAGCCAAGCAAGAAAACCTGTAGAGTTCCAGTAAGTATCAGGACATTCCCACTCTCCATCAGACCAAATCAAGTCAGGTTTATACCTGAGAGGCACACAATTACAACAAAGTTTATTATCTGAATCCAGTCACGGTCAAGTCTGACAGATCTGTCTTTGCCACACTTATTTAAACATTAGTTTCCTCCTATTTTGAAAGTACCATGGTACAGAGAAAATGGAAAACTAAAGAGACGAAAATGACCACGCACAGACCCACGCCTGAGCGAACACAACCACAGGTTAATAATACACAGCATTTGGGTATATTTCTTCCCAATCTTTTTTTTAAATGTCTTAGATTAAAAATCAAAGCTTTAATCAGTGTGTATACAATTTGGTTTCCTTCCAGAAACTGATTCCAATGAAAAGAGTGGTACTCCAGAACTACAGGATTACTGTTTCTGCTTTTAAGATGTGTTAAGAGCTCGAACTGTTCTATCAAATGCATTTTGGGGGACAACCACCCAGAGCTTTGATCATAAAAATCTATTGAATTCACTTGAGCCACAGCTGGATCTTTCTCATATTACTACTCTGAGCCCTATGAGTGTGTGTATTTATACCTCTAAGGTAAGCAGTATTAGTCCCACTTAAGAAAGCAAGAATGTATTGCTCAGTAACTGTTTTCGGTGCAAAGCTGGTAAGTAATAGGAGCTGGAACCCATATGTAAATCTGCCTGTTAGCTAATCCAGGTTGAGTCCAGGAAAAAGGCCGCCTGAGAGGCGAGAGAAACACAGATGGTGTGTTTTTTACTGTGCACCAAAATTGTAGTAGGCACTTTATACTCGTTAACCTCATTCATTCCCACAATACCCTGTGATGCATAAATGGTAAAGAAACTGAGCTATAGAAAGATTAAGTAGTTTGTTCGAGGTCATACAGTCAGTGAGAAAAAAGGACTGGGTTTCTGACTTGAAGCTGGTGCTGGTCGATTTCTTACAGCTGTCCTGTCTCCTTACAGCAGTCATCTGGGTGCAAGGAGTTTTTTCGTCTTTTGGTCTACAGTGAGCATCCAAGCACAGACAGCTGCCTCTTAATCTTTAAAGGTCCACCATCCTCCTAAGAGCCCCCAGGAGCAAGAAGGGCAAATGCAGAATAAAACATGGTGAAGCCCAGGGACAAACCCCAAAGTAAAAGTCATCATTTTTAAGGATAATTAAGAATAATAATGCCACTATGATTCTGTACCAGGCATAGCGATAGAAACTTCATATATTATGCTGAGCCCTACTTAGAAGGCATTATTGTCACTTTACAGGGTGAGAATCTGAGGCTCAGCCGAGTAACCTGTTTAAAGCTTGTAAGGGAGTTCCCTGGCTTCCCAGTGGTTAGGACTCTGCGCTCTCACTACTGAAGGCCTGGCTTTGATCCCTCGATCCCTGGTCAGGGAACTAAGATCCCACCAGCTGCACTGCTGTTGTGGTCGTTGTTGTTGTTCAGTGGCTAAGTCGTGTCTGATTCTTTATGACTCCATGGACTGCAGCATACCAGGCTTCCCTGTCCTTCACTGTCTCCTGGACTTTGCTCAAACTCATGTCTATTGGTGATGCCATCCAGCCATCTCACCCTCTGTCGCCCCGTTTTCCTCTTGCCCTCAATCTTTCCCAGCATCAGGGTCTTCCAATGAGTCATCTCTTTGCAGCAGGTGGCCAAAGTATTGGCGCTTCAGCATCTGTCCTTCCAATGAATATTCAGGGTTGATTTCCTTTAGGATTGACTGGTTTGATCTCCTTGCTGTCTAAAGCACTCTCAAGAGTCTTCTCCAGCACCACAATTCGAAGGCATCAATTCTTTGGCATGCCTTCTTTACAGTTCAACTCTCACATCCACACATGACTACTGGAAAAACCATAGCTTTGACTAGATGGACTTTTGCTGGCAAAGTAATGTCTCTGCTTTTTAATATGCTGTCTAGGTATGTCATAATTTTTCTTCCAAGGAGCAAATGTCTTTTAATTTCATGGCTGCAGTCACCACCTGCAGTGATTTTGGAGCCCAAGAAAATAAAGTCTGTCACTATTTTCATTTTTTCCCCATCTATATGCCATGAAGTGATGGGACCAGATGCCATGATCTTAGTTTTGTGAATGCTGAGCTTTAAGCCAGCTTTTTCACAAGCTGCATGGCACAGCCAAAAAAATGCTTGAGGGTAACAAGAACTAGGATTCAAATACAAACCTGCCAGATGCCAAACCCTCTGCAGGGTCCATTAGACCATGTTGCCCTTCTCCAAGCTCCTGACAGAAAGTGGTGTGGAGGGAGTTAACTGAGGTTTTGACTTACTACCATCCTCAGTTCTGTTTCAGTTTATAAAAGCACCAGGACCATACTACGGAAGTTTTGAAAAGCAAAAAGAAAAAATATACTTTGTCTTAACACAATGATTACTCATTACTGTTTTGATGTCTTCTAGAGTTTTTTCATATCCCACCCCTACCCCTTTCCCCTCAACAGTATAAGCAGCTCAGATGTCATTGATGAAAGTCATAAGGCTAAAACAATTTCTGTTTTGTACCTGTTAACAAGGTCATAGAGCTCTGGCATTGTTTTTGCATGGACGAAGGACTGTGTTTTGAAGCCATTTTCCTTATCACGTAGGTAGAGAGGATGGAACCATTCTAAAAGTGAATGATACAGTCCATAGCGTATGTTCCTGAAACAGAAAAACAGGACAGCAACTGTCATTAAGCAAAGAAAAAATATTTTAAGAAAAATCAGTTGCCAGCATTTTCATATCTCGGTGAAATTTACCCCTAGGGCATACAGGGGTCAGAACCTACAGCCAGTTCCTTAAATTATCTCTTATCATTCACTAAAGCAAAATGGTTGGCTTACTTTGTTTTTGATGACACAAACAACAAATTAGGCTTCCTAGGTGGCGCTAGTGGTAAAGAACTCATTTACCAATGCACGAGACACAAGGGAGACAGGTTCTATCCCTGGGTCGGGAAGACCCCCTGGAGGAGGGCATGGCAACCCACTCCAGTATTCTTGCCTGGAGAATTCCATGGACAGAGGAGCCCGGCGGGCTACAGTCCATGGGGTCACAAAGAGTCGGACATGACTGAAGCGACTCAGCAGATAACAAATTATCTTCATACATAAATTATCTTAACACCAAAATGTTATTTAAACCATTTTCTGTCTTTTAAGTCAATTATCTCAATAACTTATAGTCCTATTAAAAATGTTTTCTGTTAATCATAATACATATTGAAGAGATACTGGAAAATAGAGACAAATACCAAGAATATCCAAAATCTCATCACTCAGAAAGAATCACTAGTACCATTTTCTGTGCAGTTGAAATGAATGAATATAGGTTTATTGTTTCATATAAGATTTACTAATAGTTCTTAATATACCTGAAATAAAATAGGGTTAAATTTACCTATTTTCATACACAATAAAACTTGTTGTGAATTAAGAAGAGTGAGTGTTTTGGAAATGCTATAATACAAGAAGATAACATTTGCAATGGCATAGATAAAGCAGAAAGAATTGAAGTTAAGAATTTCATCATGTGATTCAGTGACTAACTAGATACAGAGGGTGAAAATCAAGGCTCTTAGAGGTCAGATCTAATCAATGTCTCAGACTTTTACAGCAGGACTATTAGCAAAGCACAGTACTGGGAAACTGAATGTTTCACAGGTGACGTAAGTCAGCAAATGTTTTCTTAAATGACCAGATAACATTTGAGACTTTGCAGGCCTTGCTATCGGAGAAGGCGATGGCACCCCACTCCAGTACTCTTGCCTGGAAAATGCCATGGACGGAGGAGCCTGGTAGGCTGCAGTCCATGGGGTCGCGAAGAGTTAGACACGACTGAGCGACTTCACTTTCACTTTTCACTTTCATGCACTGGAGAAGGAAATGGCAACCCACTCCAGTGTCCTTGCTTGGAGAATCCCAGGGATGGAGTAGCCTAGTGGGCTGCCGTCTATGGGGTCGCACAGAGTTGGACACGACTGAAGCAACTGAGCAGCAGCAGCAGCAGCAGCAGCAGGCCTTGCTATCTCTACCCCAACTCTGCAATTAGAGCTTGAAAGTAGCCAGAATCAATCCATAAGTGAATGAACACAACTGTATTCCAATCAAGCTTTATTTATACCAATAATTAGCTGGTCTACCCCTTAAATAGGACTTCAGGTTTGCCAAATCACAACAGAGCTGAGTGAGCATGACACAAATACCCCTTTTCCTCCTTACAGGCAAATATACTCAGAACAGTAGGGTCCAAAATCAGAATACCTGGGTTCAAATCCCACTTCTGCCCCTTCCCAGCTCTTTGACCTTGGGAAGTTACATCTTAAGTGGCAGATATGAGAAAAATATTACCTAGAATCATGAGTGATGCCTTACCTCCCTTTTTGTTGCTTTAACTGCCCTCTTCAGCTCTCTCCTGATTTACCACCCATCTAAACCTTCCATGAAAGCCTACAAAGCTCTGGGTTGACAGCTAAGGAGGACACAAAGATGAGACACAACCCTGGCCTCCACCAGACACTGGAAAAGGCCCTAGGTTGGAAGGCTTCCCAGAAAGAATCCTTTGAAGAGCACAAGTGCAGCGTTGTGGTCAATGCTGGGTATCCTTCACCTAACCAGGGAGGGCCAAGCACTTCTCTGATGCTCTCACTTCTGGTCTCATGAAAACTGCCAAGGTTCAAACACTGCCAATTCAGGGCCAGAAGCCGTCCCATGCACCGGTTAAATGCAAACTTAGAACTAACACAGAAGAGTAGAGAAGGCACGGGATACTGGATGGTTAGATCAAAAGTGATGATGGGGTGACTGTCCGTGGACACGCACCTCTTCCGGATGGCTGTTCCCAACTCACCAACCAAATCACGATGGGGCCCCACATCCTTAGAGTTCCAGTTCCAAGACACAGGGCTTGGCCAGTTTGTGTAGCCTTCGTGATGCTTTGTTGTCAGGACTACATACCTGTGGACATTGAAACCACATGAGCAAAGGAAGTGGGCGGTGGGCCACCAGCACCAACTTACCTGGCATGCCTGAGGCTTTTAAAATGATTGAGGGAACTCAACTACAGGAGATGTACAGTTGACCCTTGAACAACGTGGTGGTTAGGGGCTGGTTAGCAGGTGTCTGCTGACCCCTGTGCAGAAGAAAACCCATGTGTAACTCTTGACTTCGCCCGAAACTACTAATAGCCTACTCTTGACTGGAAGGCTCACCGATAACATAAATGGTTGATTAACACCGATTTTGTATGTTATATGTATAATATGCTGTATTTGTACAATGATGCAAGCTAGAGAAAAGAAAATGTTAAGAAAATCAAACAGAAGAGAAAATGCATTATAGTACTGCACTGCATTTTTTTTTATTTGATTGGAATATACTTGCTTTACAATGTAGTGTTAGTTGGAGGTTGGGCATATGTACTGTGTTTACTGATACCATAAGTTCACATTGTCTGTTTACAAGATGAACCACCTGTCAGTATCTACAGCAATATTGTCTTACATGATACAAAACACTGCAGGCGTTATAGTTGTTACTAACGCTAAATATCAAAGCTGGAAAGCTAATGTGAAAAAGCAATTCATATTTATTTGTAGTTATAATGATTCATTGATAATGAAGAAACAGCAACATGATTGCTTTATAGTAGCCTAGTGCAATCAATGGAGAAGGCAATGGCACCCCACTCTAGTACTTTTGCCTGGAAAATCCTATGGATGGAGGTGCCTGGTAGGCTGCAGTCCATGGGGTCGCTAAGAGTCAGATACGACTGAGCGACTTCACTTTCACTTTTCACTTTCCTGCATTGGAGAAGGAAATGTCAACCCACTCCAGTGTTCTTGCCTGGAGAATCCCAGGGACGGGGGAGCCTGGTTGGCTGCCATCTGTGGGGTTGCACAGAGTCGGACATGACTGAAGTGACTTAGCAGCAGCAGCAGCAGTGCAATCTATGATTGCTTCATGAGAGCATAGCTTATACACTGATGAATGAATCATTGTAAATTTTTTATGGCATATGGTATTATACTCATATTCAAAATATGGGATTGGAAACATTGTTACATTTTTTAAAAAGTCACTTCAATGTGATGATAGGTTTTTTTTTTTTATTGGAGACTAATTACTTTACAATATTGTAGTGGTTTTTGCCACACATTGACATGAATCAGCCATGGGTGTACATGTGTTCCTCATCCTGAAGCCCCCTTCCACCTCCCTCCCCATTCCATCCCTCAGGATCAACCCAGTGCACCAGCCCTGAGCACCCTGTTTCATACATCAGTTGAGTTCTGCTGAAAGTTCTAATTTTGTTTCAGGTTTGAAGGATTTGTTAACAAAAGAAACCGCCGGTTACATACACAATAACCAATTTCAAAATTTAATAGATAATTTAACTTAATTATAACATACAGTCGTTAAAAGAAAAGAAACAGAAATAACAGAAGTAACAGTGTGCATATCACCAAAATGGGCCACCAACCTATATCCAGACTTGAACAGAGCTGGAAAGTCCCGAGTAACGGCAATCTGGAGGCCCAGGTGGGAGAAGGGTCCCAGGCAGTGGGTCCACCCCACCATGAGACGTCAAATTCCAGGTTTGGGGGCTCCTGCTTATAACCCCAGGACACAAACTGATATCATCATCAGTTTGCATGCGGCTCTGGTTTTCCTTTAACTTTTACAATGCTGTTTGTTTCACCTTGTGAGTCACAAGATTTTCCAGACCTCCAGGGGCTCAGGAAATTCCAAGATCCTCTCTTATCCAAGGTGCTGCCTGACTTGCTGGTAACAACTGGTGTGCTTACAGGCAGACATGTCATCCAGGCAGGGTCCAGGCAAGGTCAGAAGTCGGTCAGAGGCCTGCTGTCTTGCTTCTGAAGGCTGAACAAGACTACCTCCATTTTAATTTCCCTAAGTCTGATACATAGTTATTTAATTATGAGAGGGGACTGGAAGGTGGTGCATACTGTATGGTAATATAATTCTTTGAAAGCAAAGTTTTGAAAAAGTAAGGAGAGATACTGTTAATTTTATATGAAGTATTGCTTACTTTCTGCTTATGTAAGGATTGGCTACTTACTTCCATGCCAACCTTGCGTGTGATGTTCTACAGATGGACGGGCAGTGACAGCAATGATGATGACACAAAAGGTTTCATACAGTTCTGCCATTCAGTTCTCAGATCTCATGAAGACACTTATATACTTACACAACAGATAGGTTTATTAACTGTATGGCATAAGGATTATTTACTGTTCATTAAGTGGAAGTGGGTCATCATAAAGGTGTTCACGACGAGTACCCTGAGGAGGAAGGGGAGGGGTTGGTTTTGCCATCTCAGGGGTGGCAGAGGTGGAAGAGGAAAAGGAAGTGGACAGGAGGCAGGAGAGGCGGGTATTCAGGGTAACGTTATGGAAATATCTCATATATTTCTGTCTGACTGTTAGAACTTGCTTGCCAGTACAGGAGATGCAAGTTCAATCCCTGGGTCAGGAAGATCCCCTGGAGAAGGAGATGGCAACCCACTCCAGTACTCTTAGCTGGAGAATTCCATGGACAGAGAAGCCTGGGCTACAGTCCATGGGGTTGCAAAGAGTTGGACACGACTTAACGACAAAACAACGACAAAGATGATACCCATCCTTCCAAGGTTTGCTTTAGTTTCATATCATATCAGAGAAGGGTCAATATGGTAAAAGAAGTCAAAAGCTGTCCTGAATAATCAGAATCCTTCTGCCAGACTGTCTAATGTCAATCTGTTTGACAAATATGATACCAATCCTTCCAAGGTTTGCTTTAGTTTCGTATCATATCAGAGAAGGGTCAATATGGTAAAAGAAGTCAAAAGCTGTCCTGAATAATCAGAATCCTTCTGCCAGGCTGTCCAATGTCAATCTGTTTTCTGGCACTGCTTCTTCTATGTCTTCTTCCTCATTGTCTGGCTCTTGTTCAGAAGCACTTATCTCCATCAAACTGTCTTATGTTAGTTCCTCAAGTGTGAGGTCACCAGCTCCTGAATTTTTCCAAGATCCCTATCTTGAAACCCTGCACCTCCTGCTCCTTTTTTCCCCCCTCCATATCCACATCTCTTTCATGATCTCCTTAGTTGGCTCTGTTGTAAATCCTGTGAAGTCAGGCATAACATCTGGACACAGTTTTCTCTGGCAGGGATTTTATTGTTCTGGGCTTGATGGTTTTTTCTATAACAACAATGGCATCTTCACTGGTGTAATCCTTCCAGACTTTCATGATGCTGTCTATATTGGGGTTCTCTTCCATTGTGCTGGCAACCCTTTCCATCAAGTACCATGTGTAATGAGACTTAGAGATCCTTAAAGTCCACTATGGGGATTTCCCTGGTGGTCCAGTGGTTAAGAATATGCTGTGCAATGCAGGAGATGCAGGTTCGATCCCTGGTCAGAGAACTAAGATCCCACATGCCCCGGAGCAACAAAGCCCGAATGCCATAGCTGGAGAGTCCACCCGCTACAACTAAGACCCAGTGCAACCAAATCAATCAATCAATTAATAAAAGAAGAAAAGATCCTTATGACCCCTAGATATACAGGTTGAATTAGAGATGTTGTGTTTGGGGTAGACCACTTCAATGTCTTTGCTGTTGAACTCTTGGGGTTCTGAGTGGCCAGGGCATTGTCCAATATTAAAAGAACTTTAATAGGCAGTTTCTGACTGGCAAGGTACTTCCTGACTTCACGGACAAAGCAGTGATGGAACCAATCCAGAAAAAGGGTCTTTGTTGTCAAGGCCTACTTGTTTTACAACCAAAAGACTGGCAGTTTGTGTCATCTTTTCCCTTCAAGGCTCATTGATTAGTAGGTTTATAGAAAAGGATAGTCCTGATCATAAACCTGATTGCATTTGCACCAAACAGTAGAGTTAGCCAGTCCCCTCCTGACTTAAGTCCTGGTGCTTACTTCTCTTCCTCACTAATAAATGTTCTTGGAGGCATTTCTCCTCCATTGGATGGCCCACTTTAATCTGTATCAGAAACCTGCTCAGAGGTTTCCCTGGTGGTAAAGTGGTTAAGACTCTGCACTTCTACTGCAGAGGGCACAGGTTCGAACCCTGGTTGGCCAACTAAGATCTCACATGCCACCTGGGGTCACCAAAAAACAAAAGGAAAAAACAAGCAAACACTGCATAGGCAGAAATCCTTTCTCCTCAATGATCTTCTCAGTGGCCTCTGGGAACACATCTCCTGGTTGGTAGTAACTGCTTCTCCCGTTATCTTGACATTTAAAAAGCCAAACCTCTTTAGAAAATTATCAAACCATCCTTTGTTGGCATTAAATTCTCCAGCTTTAGACCCTTCACCTTCCTTTTGCTTTAAGTTGTCATGTGACGACTTCATTTTTCCTCGAATCATTTTAGTGTCTTTATGTATACGTTTCTTACAGCAATCCTGCACCCACATCAAAGCTGCATTTTCAATAAGAGATAAAAAGATATTTTGTAATAAGTGCAAGGTTTTTCACGCCTTATGGCATAGTTGCAATGACAGTGTTTTTTTCTTTTACGCTGGATTCATTTATGTTGGAAGGGCAGTGGGCAACTGCAGCTGCAGACCTCAATCTACAATACATATCAACTTTTTCTTGTTAATTTTCTCCGCTTCTTGGGAGCACTGCTGGCATCACTAGGGAGCTTTGTATGGGTGTCATGGTGTTATTCAAGGCTTATGATATTGCACTAAACAAGATGAAAGATACTTGAGAACATGAGAGATGACTTTACTGCGATAGGTAATTTACCAGGGGGATGAGTGCTCATGTGAAGATTAGCATCACTTGGTGTTTTAAGTGGACACGACAGTTGAGCTCACCAACAGGACACCAATAGGAGGTGGCTTCAAAATTATGACAGAGGTACAGTATGAACTGTGATTAATTTAATGCACTTCATGATTTAATATGGGCTTCCCAGGTGGCGCTACTGGTAAAGAACCCACCTGCCAATGCAGGAGGCCTAAGAGACAGAAGGCCTGGTGGGCTACAGTCCATGGGGTCACAGAGAGTCAGATACAACTGAGTGACTGAGCAGACACACAGAAATGGTAAAATAAACTAGTATCTATACATTTTATGCATTCGTGACATACTCTTTTCTTAATTTTTTGATATTTCTGTGAGTTTTTTCAAATTATAACAAGTCTCCCAAAATTTTGGAAAAAACTTGCATATAAGTGGACCCATGAAGTTCAAATCTGTGTGTTCAAGGGTCAACTGAACTTGTATGAGTGGCTATATTAGTGATACCCAGGGAATTGCTTCAGTCGCAACACCCCTTGGGTATTGTTCCAGGAATGAAAGCAAATTTGAGGAAGCCACAGTCCTTAGTTCCCAGACAAGCAGGAGACTAGGAAGGAAAGAAGGAAGAAAGGAATAGGTAAGGGAAAATATGTATGTACTGGCTCTCCAGTTCTTGAGCCCTTCTGTGTATTAATGTTAATAATTAAAAAAAAAACACAAGGCTTTGCTCTAAAGGAGAAAGAAATGTCTACTAAAAGCAGATGACAGAAAAGTAAGATGTTTATCAAGCCCATATCAATTTATAGAGATGACTAAAGGCCAAAAGAAAAAGGGGAGAAAAGGCAAGTGTTGAAATAACAACCAAATCACTCAACATTTCATTTACTTTTATGGCAGAAAAACAGTTGGTGCCCAACGTGATAATTTAATCCCCAGCTGATGTGGGGAGCTCAGGATTTTAAGGGCTAGACGGTATTTTAGGCTCTGTGGACCACAGTCCTCTCTGTGGTATATCCTTCTTCTATTTTGTAAAAACAGGTTTTTGAAAATGTAAAAATCCTTTGCAAGAAACTTACAAAAAACAGGCAGAGGACCAATCCCTCTGGTCATGGTTACAGACCCCTGGTGTGGTGGAAAGAACCTTCATCTTAGGGTCATGGGATCTGGAGTCTAGGACATCAGTTCCCTTCCTCTATCTGGGCCAGTCATCTTGGCCATAGTAAGGGCACTTGTCCTAGACAAAGGAATGTCTCCCAGATTTTAACTTCTTCATTAGAAAATTATGGACTTCTAAGGCTTCTGAAAGACAGTGAACTCCTCCTCTGTTTTGTCAAGCCTTATATTCCCATGCCTTTCATTGCAAACACTGAATATCAGTTGTAATTTCTCTTTAGTACATGAGGACTTAAAGTCCAAGAGAAATTAAAAGCTGGAAGCCGTCTGAGACAAGACAACAGTGGAAGACTGCCCTAAGCCAGAGGCTGGAAAACCTACCTGCCTTCATTCTTACTCTCCTCCAAACCACTGCTCACTCAGCCACCAAGCTCATCCTTGAAGCTGAGGGTCACCATTCCTTGACTTAATACCTGCAACATCCTGCCTTCAAAGATGACTCCTTCAGGGCCAGCCCCAGCCTTCAACAGCCTTGGGAGTCCTTGCCTCCCCCCATCCAAGTTCTACACTTTCAGTTCTCTGAACCATTCACATGCAAGCTGCAACAGTTCTCACGACAATTTCATGAGCACTCTCTACATGCAAGGCATTGAGAAGAGCAGAAGACATAGTCTATATTGTTGCCCAAATACACTGGGCATCGGAACTTCCTTCCCTCTGGGACATATTAAAGCTGAAAGAAGAACACAATTCCTGGGTACAGCCATGGAAGGAGACGGTAGGGAGGTAAAAAACCTTGTTCAAGTTCACAGCTGAACTAGGATCAGATTCCCGATGTCTGGTTAAAATCCTGGAACCTTGATTGTCTTGCTGACCCGCAGGGGACCGACTTTAGGTATCACTTAGCTCAATCCTTCCCCATATTCAGGTCTTTCCAAGTCCACCAACAACCTGAAACCTTTATTTCCTCAAGCCTAAGATCTGGCGTGACACATACAATTCTGCATCTTTTGGGAGGCAAAACAGAGTACCCCTGACATCTGAGGTCACAGGGACACCTGTGTGATCAGGCAAATCTCCTCGCCTCCTCCCCGCCCCCACCCCGCTCGTCCCACCAGCCTAAGGCCCTCCCGGCGCTCGAGGGTCAGCCCTCGCCCGGGCAGGGGCGCCCCGCCCGCTCCCCCGGCAGCCTCACTCACTTGGCCCCGGCGGCCTTGAAGAGGTCAGCCCAGCTGTCGGGGTGGAAGAAGTGCGCCGTGAACCTTGGCCCGAAGTCGGCGTAGCTGAAATCGGGCGGGTAGTTCTCTTTCATGAAGTTCTCGTACTGTGGCAGCTTCGCGCCCTGCCAGTGCCACCAGAACCACTCGCTGCCCCAGGCGGGCACCGAGAACACGCCCCAGTGTATGAACACCCCGAATTTGGCTTCATCGAACCAGGCCGGCAGCGGCCGGGAGTCCAGACTCGGCCAGTCCGGGGTGTAGCGGCGCGGAGGGTCGATGCAGCGCCGAGGGTCGGTGCAGCCCGGGGGCCGCACCGCTCCGAGCACCAGCACCAGCTGCAGCAGAAGCAACAGCCCGGCGCCCACCACCCGCGACCTCATCACGGGACACGGCACAGCTGCCTCGGTGCCGCGCCTCCCTCCTCTTAACGCGCAGGTGCGGGGCGTGCGGCCACGCCCACCCCAGATCCTAATTGGCTCGGAGGGGAAAAGGGGGTGGGGCAACCCAGGCTGCTTGGCTACCGGGAGTCTTTCCTCTCGGTTGGTGGGCGGTCCCTGCCACCGCTCTGGCGCTCAAAGGGAGGAAGAGGCAGGGAGGCGTTGATGGCGCTCAGGTGACCACTGACTAAACAGTTCAGAAGACAATTCACTGCCGGGTGAAATCGTGGGCGGGGTGTGTGTGTTAAAGTTACGGTGTGTGCAGGGAACTGAGAGGGGTCCACGTTGACCCTACTGTTGGGAGCTGTTTGTTGTTGCTGTTCAGGCTCTCCTTCGTGTCCGACTTTCTGCGACCCCATGGACCGCAGCACGCCAGGAGTGCACTCAACTCCAACTCCCGGAGTGCACTCAAACTCATGTCCAGTGAGTCGGTGATGCCATCCAGCCATCTCCTCTGTCGTCCCCTTCTCCTCCTGCCTTCAATTTTTCCCAGCATCGGGGTCTTTTCCAATGAGTCAGTTCTTCGCATCAGGTGGCCAAAGTATTGTAGTTTCAGCTTCAACATCAGTCCTTCCAATGAACACCCAGGACTGATCTCCTTTAGGATGGACTGGTTGGATCTCCTTGCAGTCCAAGGGACTCTCAAGAGTCTTTTCCAACACCACAATTGGAAAGCATCAATTCTTTGGCGCTCAGCCAACTCTCACATCTATACATGACTGCTGGAAAAGTCATGTCTCTGGTTTTTAATATGCTGTCTAGGTTTCTCATAGCTTTTCTTCCAAGAAGCAAGTGCCTTAATTTTATGGTTGCAGTCAGGGTCTGCGGTGATTTTGGAGCCCAAGAAGATAAAGCCCATTGCTGTTTCTATTGTTTCCCCATCTATTTGCCATGAAGTGATGGGACCCAATGCCATGATCTTAGTTTTTTGAATGTTGAGTTTTAAGCCGGTTTTTTCACTCTCCTCTTTCACCTTCATCAAGAGGCTCTTTAGTTCCTCTTTCCTCTTTGCTTTCTGCCATAAGGGTGGTGTCATCTGCATATCTGAGGTTATTGATATTTCTCCTGGCAATCTTGATTCCAGCTTGTGCTTCATCTGGCCTGGCATTTTGCATAATGTACTCTGCGTGTAGGCTAAGTAAACAGGGATAAGGGACTTTTTGAGTTGTACTATAGAAGAGAAAGGGCTTTCCAGCTGACGCCGTAGTATAAAAAGAATTCGCAGGCCAATGCCGGAGATGCAAGAGATGCGGGTTTGATCCCTGGGTGGGGAAGATCCCCCGAAGGAGGAGATGGCTGGAGTCCCTGGGATGGCAAAGAGTCAGACATGACTGAGTGACTGAACTCACACATAGAAGAGAAAGTCAGAAGGCAGGAATACCAAATGGAAGAGCATTGTCACAGCCCTGGCAGAAATGAGGGGCAGAAGGATGACGGGAGAAAGCATCCCACCGGGTTAGAGGGGAGGAAAGTGGGCACCGAAAGAAGAGCAGGTCCTCCCATCTCTGCCCTTATAATGCTTCCTCCCGTCATCCTTCTGCCCCTCATTTCTGCCAGGGCTGTGACAATGCTCTTCCATTTGGTATTCCTGCCTCCTGACTTTTCCATGTGTGTGTTCAGTGGCTCAGTCGTGTCCGCCTCTGCAATCCCACAGGTGTGACTATTTTGCCTAATATTTGCCTAGTATGTATTGAAGGGCCTTCCCTGGTGTCTCAGACGGTAAAGAGTCTGCCTGCAATGCGGGAGGCTGGGGTTCGATTCCGGGGTGGGCGAGATCTCCTGGAGCAGGAAATGGCAATCCACTCTAGTGTTCTTGCCTGGAAAGTCCCACATATGGAGGAGACTGGTAGGGTACAGTCCATGGGGTCGCAAAGAGCCGAACACGACTGAGCGACTAACACACCCCCACGTCTTGAACTTGCTTTGGGACTTTTGAGGCAAGTCAAAGAGCTTGACATCTACTTAGAAAAACGAGACCTATGCACAGGCAGACTCAAAGGAATATTTTCAGAGTGACAGAGTGAGAAAATTGAGAGCCTCAGGCCTAAGCAGTGCCTCTGTGAACCTTGTCTGACTGGAAGGTCACTAGATTCTACAACTGGTAGACGCTGTGCATGTTCAGGTAGGCGGTGAGGTCATCAGGTGTGGGAAGTCTAATGACCACCCCGACTGCACACTTGGTACCTCTGTATCAGTGAGAGAACAGTGGCAGGTTGGAGTTGGAAGGAACTCTGGAGATCTTTGATACCATCCTGTTCTTTACTCTTCTTCCCATTTTATGGAAGAGGAAACTGAGACCCAGAGAGGGGACTGGAGTTGTCCGAGATCATGTAACTAGTTTGGATCAGCAGTGGGACCAGAACCCAGGTCTGCAGATGCAGAACCTGTGTCTCTCAAATGCTGCTTCTCTCTGGTACCCCAGGAGGTGCAAGAGAGCCTGTCAAAGCCTGTGTTGACAGAAGCAAGCACTTCCTCATTCAAGGAGCGATAAGCAGAATGGCTGTTGCTCAGTGAACAGCCATTTTACCTTCTGTTACTTCCTTGGCAAGGTTATGTTGTAATATTGTCCACAACAGCAAGCCCAGACACTTAAACGAAACAGCAAAACATTTGTACATGACTTCCAGTGATCAGGGTGAGTAATGGTCTTTGACGCTACAGAGCTCATCTTGGGGAGCATAAAATAGGACACCATGACCTTTACTCCTCCTTAGCCTCATAGCCAAAACGTAAATCTGCAGGCGCAGGTGAGAGGCACTGTAACAGTCTGGAAAACCTGGAAGCTGGGAAACCTAGGTTTCTTGCATCAGACACCACCTTGTCGGGTCTCCCTGGGCAGGGCTTGTCCACTGCCTGGGCCCATTTCCTCATCTAAACAATGAGTTCTCAGTGATATCTGGGGTGCCCTTTCTCCCTTGCTCTCCCCCTCCATAAACTCTAATTCTTTACTTAAAGCAGAAATAGGGCGTGATAGTGAAAGGAGAGAGGAAGAAATTGTGGAAGTGCGTTTAATTCAATGATTTTTTAAATGCTAGCTTTATTCATTAAACAAATATTTACTGAGTATCAATTTATGCCAAGCACTTGGCCATTTTTTGGCTAAAATGAGATAAAACCCCACCAATTAATAAAGAACAGCGTATCCCAAGTTTAAGGAGTCACATCAGTTCAGTTCAGTTCAGTCACTTAATTGTGTCCGACTCTGCTACACCATGAATCGCAGCACACCGGGCCTCTGTCCATCACCAACTCCCGGAATTCACTCAAAGTCATGTCCACTGAGTTGGTGATGCCATCCAGCCATCTCATCCTCTGTCGTCCCCTTCCCCTCCTGCCCCTAATCCCTCCCAGCATCAGGGTCTTTTCCAGTGAGTCAACTCTTTGCATGAGGTGGCCAAAGTACTGGAGTTTCAGCTTTAGCATCATTTCTTCCAAAGAACACCCAGGACTGATCTCCTTTAGGATGGACTGGTTGGATCTCCTTGCAGTCCAAGGGACTCTCAAGAGTCTTCTCCAACACCACAGTTCAAAAGCATCAATTCTTCGGCACTCAGCTTTCTTCACAGTCCAACTCTCACATCCATACATGACCACAGGAAAAACCATAGCCTTGACTAGATGGACCTCTGTTGGCAAAGTAATATTTCTGCTTTTGAATATGCTATCTAGGTTGGTCATAACTTTCCTTCCAAGGAGTAAGCATCTTTTTTTATTTTTATTTTTACTTTATTTTACTTTACAATACTGTATTGGTTTTGCCATACATTGACATGAATCCACCACGAGTGTACATGAGTTCCCAAACATGAAACCCCCTCCCACCTCCCACCCCATATCATCTCTCTGGATCATCCCCGTGCACCAGCCCCAAGCATCCTGTATCCTGCATCAAACATAGACTGGCGATTTGTTTCTTACATGATAGTATACATGTTTCAATGCCATTCTACCACATAATCCCACCCTCTACCTCTCCCTCTCCCTCAGAGTCCAAAAGTCCGCTCTACACATCTGTGTCTCTTTTGCTATCTCGCGTACAGGGTCATCATTACCATCTTTCTAAATTCCATATATATGTGTTAGTATACTGTATTGGTGTTTTTCTTCCTGGCTTACTTCACTCTGTGGAGTAAGCATCTTTTAATTTCATGGCTGCAGTCACCATCTGCAGTGATTTTGGAGCCCCCCAAAATAAAGTCTGACACTGTTTCCACTGTTTCCCCATCTATTTCCCATGAAGTGATGGAACCAGATGCCATGATCTTTATTTTCTGAATGTTGAGCTTTAAGCCAACTTTTTCACTCTCCTCTTTCACTTTCATCAAGAGGCTTTTTAGCTTCTCTTCACTTTCTGCCATAAGGGTGGTATCATCTGCATATCTGAGGTTATTGATATTTCTCCCTGCAATCTTGATTCCAGCTTGTGCTTCTTCTAGCCCAGAGTTTCTCATGATGTACTCTGCATGTAAGTTCAATAAGCGGGGTGACAATATACAACCTTGATGTACTCCTTTTCCTATTTGGAACCAGTCTGTTGTTCCATGTCCAGTTCTAACTGTTGCTTCCTGAGCTGACTGTGGCTCAGATCATGAACTCCTTATTGCCAAATTCAGACTTAAATCGAAGAAAGTGGGGAAAACCACTAGACCATTCAGGTATGACCTAAATCAAATCCCTGATGATTATACAGTGGAAGTGAGAAATAGATTTAAGGGACTAGATCTGATAGACAGAGTGCCTAATGAACTATAGACTGAGGTTCATGACATTGTACAGGAGACAGGGATCAAGATCATCCCCATGGAAAAGAAATACAAAAGAGCAAAATGGCTGTCTGGGGAGGCCTTACAAATAGCTATGAAAAGAAGAGAAGCAAAAAGCAAAGGAGAAAAGGAAAGATATAAGCATCTGAATGCAGAGTTCCAAAGAATAGCAAGGAGAGATAAGAAAGACTTCTTCAGCAATCAGTGCAAAGAAATAGAGGAAAACAACAGAATGGGAAAGACTAGAGATCTCTTCAAGAAAATTAGAGATACCAAGGGAACATTTCATGCAAAGATGGGCTCAATAAAGGAAAGAAATGGTATGGACCTAACAGAAGCAGAAGATATTAAGAAGAGGTGGCAAGAATACACAGAAGAACTGTACAAAAAAGAACTTCATGACCCAGATAATCACAGTGGTGTGATCACTCACCTAGAGCCAGACATCCTAGAATGTGAAGTCAAGTGGGCCTTAGGAAGCATCACTACGAACAAAGCTAGAGGAGGTGATGGAATTCCAGTTGAGCTATTCAAATCCTAAAAGGTGATGCTGTGAAAGTGCTGCACTCAATATGCCAGGAAATTTGGAAAACTCAGCAGTGGCCACAGGACTGGAAAAGGTCAGTTTTCATTCCAATCCCAAAGAAAGGCAATGCCAAAGAATGCTCAAACTACTGCACAATTGCACTCATCTCACATGCTAGTAAAGTAATGCTCAAAATTCTCCAAGCCAGGCTTCAGCAATACGTGAACCATGAACTTCCTGATGTTCAAGCTGGTTTTAGAAAAGGCAGAGGAACCAGATATCAAATTGCCAACATTCGCTGGATCATGGAAAAAGCAAGAGAGTTCCAGAAAAACATCTATTTTTGCTTTATTGACTATGCCAAAGCCTTTGACATTGTGGATCACAATAAACTGTGGAAAATTCTGAAAGAGATGAGAATAAAAATTCTTCAAGAGATGGGAATACCAGACCACCTGACATGCTTCTTGAGAAGGTGTCACATATTCACCTTTAAAAAATCATCCCATTTATTTACATTACAAAAAGATAGATATTTGAGTTAAAATAAAATCCTATTTTCCTAAGTGCAATTAAAGCTTTTCAGAAGCAGTTCAGTGCCACAGATATTGACCAGCTCCCCTAAGACTCTGTAATAGTTCTTCAAGGAACCCTGGGAACCAAGAGGTGAACATGGAGCTCATCTTGTGGGGGAAGACAAGCCCATGACTCCCACTTAACACAGTCCATGAGGTGGGGTGTATTAGGGGGTTGGGCTTTTTCCTTGGGGCTGTACTGGGTGAAGAGTGTGTCCCAAAACTTCATGTCCACTCAAATCCTGTGAATGTTCCCTTCTTTGGAGATGTAATTTGTTAAATTAAGATGAAGTCATGCCTTATCCCAATGAATGATGTCCTTAAAAAAAGACACCAAGATAAAAGACATAATTGTAAGACTGGAAATAAATAAATAGATGAAGACATAGGCAGAACAGTCTCTGACATAAATCATAGCCCTATTTTTTACAATCTGTCTCCTAAGGTAAAGGAAAGAAAATCAAAAATAAATAAGATCTAATTAAACTTAAAAGCTTTTGCACAGCACAGGAAACCATCAGCAAAATGAAAAGACAACCTACTGAATGGGAGGAAATGTTTGCAAATGATATGACTAATAAGGGGTTAATATCCCAAATGTATAAGTAGTTCATATAGTGCAATGTAACAAAACACCCTGATTGAAAAATGGTCAGAAGACCTGAATAGACATTTTCCCAAAGAAGACATACAGCCAACAGACAAATTTAAAGAAGCTCAATGTTGCTAATTATTAGAAAGATGCTAATCAAAACTGCAATGAGATATCACCTCAATCTGGTCAGAATGGCTATCATCAAAAAGAACACAAGTAACAAACGTTGATGAGGATGTGGAGAAAAGGGAATCCTTGTATACTGATGGTAGTAACATAAATTTGTGCAACCACTGTGGAAAATAGAATAGAGATTCCTCAAAAAACTAAAATAGAGCTCTCACATGATTCAGCAATTGTTCTCCGCATCCAAAAAGATACATGGGCCCCAATGTTCATAGCAGCATTATTTACAGTAACTGGAAGCAACCTAAATTCCCATCAACAGATGAATGGATAAAGAGGCTGTGGAATGGAATACCACCCAGTCATGAAAAAGAATAAATTCCTGCCAGGTGCAACAACGTGGATAGACCTGAAGACTATTATGCTAAGTGAATAAGCCAGACAGAGAAACATGAGTAGTGCATATGTTATCTCTTATGTGTGGAATCTGAAAACAAACAAACAAACAAAAATAAACATAACAAAACAAAAACAGACTCACAGTCATAGAGAACAAACTAGTAATTACTGGTGCGGAGAGAGAAGCGGGGAGGGACAAGAGGAGTCGGGGTTAGAAGGTAGGATCTACTATGTACAAAACAAATAAGCTACAAGGATATATTGTACAACACAGGGAAAATAGCCAATATTTATAATAAATTAATGGAATCTTTTGTCTAGAAAAATGTTGACTCATTGTTTTATACCTGAAACTAATGTATTAATGACATTGGAAATCAGCTATACTGCAACTGAAAAAAAAAAAAAAAGACACCCAGAAATAAAGAGTGGGGAAAGGCCATGTGAAGACAGAGGAACAGGTAGGAGTAATGTTGCCACAAGCCAAGGGACACCAGGAGCTGCCAGAAGTTGGAAAAAGCGAGGAAGTGTCCACCCGCTGGGGGCGTCCCAGGTGGCTCAGTGCTAAAGAACCCGCCTGCCAATACAAGAGACGCAGGTTTGAACCCTGGGTCAGGAAGATCCCCAGGAAAAGGAAATGGCAACCCACTCTAGTATTCTTGTCTGGGAAATGCCATGGACAGAGGAGCCTGTCGGGCTACAGTCCATGGGGATGGCAAAAGAGTTGGACACAACTTAGCGACTAAACAATAACATCCTTCCCGTGAGACTTTGGAGACAGCATGGCCCTGTTGATGCTTGATTAGTCTGTAGAGTCCAGAACTGTGAAAGAATAAATTTATGTTGTTATAAGCCACTCGGTTTGTGGCAAGTTGCTGCAGGAAGTTAATATAGGGCACAAAATGAAGTATGTTGAGACATAATGATAAGGTTGCAGCAACTTGCTGTTATGAAAATTTAATAATATTAGATTTATTAAGTCATATTACCACTTATACTTTATACATATTTGTCACTATTAGACTTCTTATTATTGAAGTCTGATTATCATTTGTAGGCTTGTTTATTATTACTAGCTGAATCAAGCAGAATTTGACTGAACTGGACCAAAAAGTTAGTGGTAAAGAGGGTAGGCTTAGCAGTCAAACAGAACTGGGTTGAAAACCCCAGCTTTGGGTACCTATCAGTAGTGTGATCTCAGTCAAGTGATTTTTGCCTCTTAGAGATTGTCCGCATTGGTAAATTGCGGCTACCAAACCCTCTTCATCAGATTGTTGTGAGACTGAGATTCCTCATTTAAAACACTTAGCCCAGGAACTTCCCTAGTGGTCCAATGGCTAAGATTCCACACACCCAATGCAGGGGTCTGGGATTCAATCCCTGGTCAGGGCATTAGATTCCACATGCCGCAACTAAGAGATCCCCAGTGCCACAGTGGAGATGGAAGAGCCTGTGTGTCTCAACTAAGACACACCACAGCCAAATAATTTAAAATACATAAAAGCACTTAGCCCAGTGCCTGGCATATAGTAACATCTCAATAAATGCCAGTCAACTCACGACCAATGCACATAGTAGGTCTACCCTACCTAAAGTTGCCTCAAATAATCTCTCTTCCACAACCTTGATGATTTCTTTCTTTGTACCACCATCAACTTTCTTCATTGGCTCTATTCCCAGCAGAATGTAGAATGTGAGCCCCATTAGACGGGGCAGAGTCTCATTTATGGCTGGACATCCAGGATCTAGCCCAGAGCCTAGTGTGTATTGGTGAGATGGTTGGATGAATGAATGAATGGCGAACACCTTGTCTTGTAAATATTAAATGAAGACACATTTAATCAATACATTTCCTTTTATTCCATCTGTAGTCCCAAATAATTGCATCAGAATTCTTATGCATCCTCCTCACCATCAACAGTTTCTCCTGCCTCCTGCTTTAAGCCCCTTTGGTAGGAATCCAGCCTCCCTGATAATGTAAAACATGGGTATCCTGGGATCTTCAAAAGCATGGGGCTGAATCCTTGCTGGAGCTGATGGACTGTGGGACATCAGCCCTACGCTTGGCACATAGTAAGGGAATTTCCCCCTCCTCCCACTTGCTCTGTTTATTATTTATTATAGGGTTCAGGTGGTAGAGGGGACAAAGGGGCTGAATCAAGGGATGGCTGGGAACATTTTGGGGATTTATAAAACCTTTGTGTATACCTTCCTTTTTCTTGGAGTTGGATTAGACTGGCACACTGCCTGCTTCCAGTGGTACCACCAAAAAGGACTTAGCAAGACCAACAGAATTCTCTGAAGATTCTGCATGTCAAGCGACCCCAGCCTCCTCTGTATTCCCCAGGTGCCTAGGAGTCACTGTGATTGTGAGTGGGGATTATCAGGGTGTCAGAGAGGGCCACTGCCCTAATAATAAGATGCTCTGAACTGGAGACTTGTCAGTTACCTCTGCAAGAGGTGGATCGACATCCTTGATCTTCCTCGTATTTTAGTTCTTGGCCTTCTGTGGGAAGGGTGACCTTCAGGTAGGGCCTTTCATAGCTGTAGAACCAAGGAGGCCCCTAACAATTAAGCAGGAAGAAGGGCTGGCCAGCCATCCCATCTGATATCCTGAGATCCCAGGAGAATGATCCACTCTTCCCAGATCTCCAGGTCCCTCACTGCTGAGCCTGAAAGCTCCACCTGGCTCCTGGAGTCTCTGGAGAATTGAGGCACTAAGCTGTTTTACTGAGAAGGTTGTTCTGACCTGCACTGAGCCTGCCCCAAGCCGCCTGCCTCCTGCCCAGCTTGCCGCCCCTCACAGGGCCTGGCTACCCCACAGACTGTGAGCAGGTCATGCAGACAGGCATGACCAGGCTACTTTCCAGGGGTCAGTACCAACACTCAGTAGAAAGGGCTACGTGTCCAGGCCTCTGGGGCTGGTTCAAGTCAGATGAAAGGATCAAGGCCACTCTTCCTCCTCTGGGGGAGTGAGATGACTTCTGACTTGGCTGATTTCACACTGTGAAAGTGATCACATCAGTGATCAGAGCTCATCAGGCCAGGACAGCTCTCTGGAATCTAGCCCGGGGGTGGTTTTCACATCAGCCTCTGTTTCGGTGACTGAGGACCTGGGGATCTCTCCTTTTCCTTCCGGCCCGATGCCCCTCACGCGCTTCTTCCAGCGGGCCAGGCGGCGGTGGGCAGAGGACCGGATCTCCGCACTCCGCAGGCCGTAGATAATCGGGTTGACCATGGAGTTGACAAGGCAGAGCAAGGAGCAGAAGGCAAAGACCTTCTTGACCTGGTCGCTCAGCCTGGCAGCCAGGCTGTAGACCATGAGGGCCAGTACCGGGAACCAGAATACGAAAAGCACAGCCAGGAGCATCCCCAGGGTCTTGGCCAACCGCACATCCAGCCGCATCCGGGCCACTCCAGACAGGTGTCTGTCCCGGTGCTCAGCCAAGCTGGCTACGTGCTGATGGGCCTTCCAGAGGACGTGCGCGTAGGTGTAGATGATGCCGGCGAAGAGGGTGGCGATGAACAGGAGCCAGCCCAGCAGATAGTCATTGGGGATCAGGGGGAAAAGCTCAGAGCAGGGCCTGGGACAGCAAGTCCATCCCATGAGGGGCAGGTAGGACACCAATGCGGCGAGCACCCACATGATGCCCAGGGTCGCCAGTGCCCTCCCGCGGGTGAGCAGAGCTTTGTAGGCAGGCGGGTAGCGCAGACAGAGGTAGCGGTCGATGGCAGTCAGCAGCAGGCTGCCTAGGGAGGCCGTGAAGGTCAGAGTCACGCTGCCGATCTTCAGCAGGAAGACAGCTTTGGAATCCACACCATCGAAGACGTGGAAATGTACAAAGCTGGAGGCAAAGACCACACTGGCCAGAAAGTCGGCCCCAGCCAAGCTGCCAATGAACAGGTAGGAGGGCTTCTTGCGGAGCCGGTGTGAGGACACGATGAGGTAGAGAACAGCCAGGTTCTCCAGGGCGCTCAGAAGGCCCAGGAGGGTGCACAGCACCGCGATCGCGATCTTTTGGGGACCGCTCAGGACCATGTACTCCTTCATGGGGTTGAAATTCAAGCCCTCGCTGGAGCCATTGGCTGCCTCTATCTTCAGGCATATCTCCATGGGGTGGGTCCCTGGGCTTCTGCCGGGCTTGCCAAGAAGTCTTTGCTGTAGCGCAAGAAGAAGAAGAAGAGATGAGTCTTTTTCAATCAGTGCAACGACCTCACACGATCACTGACGCTAGCCAGACTCTTCACCCATGCAGATGGATCATATTTGTTGCTCTCTGTGGCGTCCCTAGTGTCTCAGACCGTAAAGAATCTGCCCGAAATGTGGGAGACCTAGGTTCCATCCCTGGGTGGGGAAGATCCCCTGGAGAAGAGCAAGGCAACTCACTCCAGTATTCTTGCCTGGAGTATCCCATGGACAGAGGCACCTGGCGGGCTACAGTCCACTGGGTCGCAAAGAGTCGGACACGACTTTGTGGCCCACACTTTCACTTTGTCACTTTCTCTCTATTTTACCCTTTCTCCATTCTAGTGAGGATGTACTAGGTCTGTACTGGTCGCCTTAGGAGAGGCATGTGGGAATTCAAGAAGCTGAAAAAGTGAAAAAAGTAAAGTCGCTCAGTTGTATCTGACTTTTTGCGACCCCATGGACTGACTCCTGTCCATGGGATTTTCCAGGCAAGAGTATTCCAAGCAAGGTTACCATTGCCTTCTCCAGGGGATCTTCCCCACCCAGGGATCAAACCCAGGTCTGCCACATTGCAGGCAGACGCTTTACCATCTAAGCCACCAGGAAAGTACATCAAGAAGCCAAAGTGATCTGCAAACTATATGATCTCACATATATGTGGAACTAAAAAAAAACCCAAATTAATTCAAAGATACAGACACTAGCTTGGTGGTTGCCAGAAGGAGGGATTGGTGGGAAGGTGGTGTGCGTGAAATGCCTGAAGGTAGTCAAAGGTACAAGCTTTCAATTATAAAAAGTCTTGGGGTAGTTACTAATATTATATTTGAAAGTTGCTAAGAGAATAAATCGTGAAATTCCTCATCATAAGAAAAAAATTGCAACTGTGTAATAATAAGGAAATGGCAACCCACTCCAGTACTCTTGCCTGGAGAATCCCATAGAGGGAGGAGCCTGGTGGGCTACAGTCCATGGGGTCCCAAGGAGTCAGACACGACTGAGCGACTTCGCTTTCACTTTTCAATGACTTATTACGGTGATCATTTCCCAATACGTACAAATATCAAATCATTATGTTGTACACCTGGAAATAGTATTATGTCACATGTGAATTATACCTCAATAAAGTAAAATAAGAAATAAAAGTGACTTGCAAGCTTTTGGGGTTCAAGCAAAAAACTACGCTAAAGACTTCATTTTGAAAGCATGGACATGGGGTTGCAAAGAGTCAGACATGACTGAGCGACTGAACTGAACGGAACTGAAGGGTCGGAAACTGAAAGGAGGGCTTCCCTGGTGGCTCAGTGGTGAAGAACCCGCCTGCCAATGCTGGAGATGCGACTCGGCGACTAGTCTGGGAAGAGCCCACATGCTGGGGAGCAGCTAAGCCCATGGGCCACAACTGGAGCCTGCGCTCTAGAGCCTGCGCGCTACAGCTGCTGAAGCCTGCACGCCCTGGAGCCCACTCTCTGCAACAAGAGAAGCCGCCGCAACGAAAAGCCCGTGCGCTGAAACTGGAGAGTAGCCCAGGCTCCACAACGAGAGAGAAGCCTGCGGGGCAGTGAGGACCCAGCGAGCCAAAAATAAACAAATAAAGCTATATTAAAAACCTGAAAGGCAAGCAAAACCAAGAAAAAACTGGACTCCAGAGTGATAAGGTGGAGGGCTTTTTGCATTTGTGTTTTGTTTGCCCGTTTTGGTAAGTAAGATGCTGAACATTTAACAGCTCTTTAGGGATGGTTAGACAAGACTTGGGCTTCACACAAGTAGAAATGCCAGATAAAATATAGGAGTCCAGATAAATCTGAATGTCAGATAATGAACCATCTTTATTATAAGTATGTCCTAAGTATTGAGAAAAACAAACAGGGCACCCGAATATTGTAAGGGACATTATTAGAAAGCAAACTTCGATTTTCTCTAGAGGGATATACTCTCTTATCCAGGTCACACAAGATTTCCACATATAAAGACCCAGGGAATTTGAGCTCATGATGCAGAATTACAAAATGCACAAGTAAATATGAAGAAGAGTTAGCAGAAATGTCATACGGTAGAATTAGACTTCCAAGAACTTCATATAATTCTTGGGTTTATGTTATAGAATATGTATATAAGCTTCTTTTTCTTGCAGCACGAGATCTTAGTTCTTGGACCAGGGGTTGAACCCATGCCTCCTGCACTGGAAGCATGGAATCTTAACCACTGGACTGCCAGGGAAATCTGAATATGTTTAGTATGATTAAACAATAAGGAATCAAAACCATGATTACTTAGTGAGAGGCTAGGAAGATTTGAAGAAGAATCAAGTAGAATTTCTGGAAGTGAAAAATGAAGTCATTGAAAATGGAAAGCCTTAAGAAGAGCTGAAAGAGCAGAAGAGACTCAGTTCAGTTCAGTCGCTCTGTCATGTCCGACTCTTTGCAGCCCCAGGAATCGCAGCACGCCAGGCCTCCCTGTCCATCACCAACTCCCGGAGTTCACTCAGACTCACATCCATCGAGTCAGTGATGCCATCCAGCCATCTCATCCTCTGTCTTCCCCTTCCCCTCCTGCCCCCAATCCCTCCCAGCATCAGTCTTTTCCAATGAGTCAACTCTTCTCATGAGGTGGCCAAAGTACTGGAGTTTCAGCTTTAGCATCATTCCTTCCAAAGAACACTTAGGGCTGATCTCCTTCAGAATGGACTGGTTGGATCTCCTTGCAGTCCAAGGGACTCTCAAGAGTCTTCTCCAACACTACAGTTCAAACGCATCCATTCTTCGGCGCTCAGCCTTCTTCACAGTCTAACTCTCACATCCATACATGACCACAGGAAAAACCATAGCCTTGACTAGACGGACCTTTGTTGGCAAAGTAATGTCTCTGCTTTTGAATATGCTATCTAGGTTGGTCATAACTTTTCTTCCAAGAAGTAAGCGTCTTTTAATCTCATGGCTGCAGTCACCATCTGCAGTGATTTTGGAGCTCCCCAAAATAAAGTCTGACACTGTTTCCACTGTTTCCCCGTCTATTTCCCATGAAGTGATGGGACCGGATGCCATGATCTTCGTTTTCTGAATGTTGAGTTTTAAGCCAACTTTTTCACTCTCCTCTCTCACTTTCATCAAGAGGCTTTTTATTTCTTCTTCACTTTCTGCCACAAGGGTGGTGTCATCTGCATATCTGAGGTTATTGATATTTCTCCCTGCAATCTTGATTCCAGAAGAGACTAGCCAGCCAAAAAGCTCTGATCTACAAAGTGGATCTGAGGAAACTTCTCAAAAGGCTGCACAAGGAGATAGAGAGATGGGAAAGATGGAAAAATGGTTAAGAGACAGGAAGGATCAAAAGAAAAGGTTTAAAATATATCCAACTGGAGTTTCAGAAGAGAAGAATAGAAATTAGTGGTGTGCATTGGGGAGGTCATAGTCAAAGAGATGCTAGTGGAGAATTGCCCAGAATTCTCCTGGATGTCATTCCTTAGATTCAGAAATCACAGTGAACTTCGAGCAGGTTATTATTTTTTTTTAACTGTAGTTGATTTAAAATGTTGTGTTAGTTCCAGGTGTACAACAACATGATTCAGTATATATATATATATATTTCCAGATTCTTTTCCATTATAGGTTATTATAGGATATTGAATATAGCTACCTATGCTATACAATGAAAAAAGAAAAAAAAGTGCTAGTTGCTCAGTCCTGTCCTGATTCTTTGTGACCCCCACGGACGGTAGCCTGCCAGGTTCCTCTGTCCATGGAATTCTCCTGGTAAGAATTCTGGACTGGGTTGCCATGCCCTTCTCCAGGAAATAAATAAATAAAAGTCAATAGTCTTTTATAAAAATAACATTATATTTATATATACATACCTTTTCAGTCTCTTTTCCATTATAGGGTATTACAGGAGATTGAATATAGTTCCCTGTGCTATACAGTAGGAGCTTGTTTATCCATTTTATATATAGTCATGTGTTGAGCAGAATTTTTATTTTTTATTTTTTTTTTGAGCAGAATTTTTAAAACAAATGAATTCCACATTCACATATATTGTAATAAAGCTTCAGAATGCCAAAGACAAAGAGGAAAAATTAAAAACAATCAGAGATTAAAAAAAACACAATACCTGCAAAGGAATCACAGTGAAATTTAAAAGCAGATTGGCCAAGAGCAATAATAATAGCCAGAAGATAGATGGCAAAAGCTAGCTTGTCACTCAGTTCAGTTCAGTTCAGTTCAGTGGCTCAGTCGTGTCCAACTCTTTGTGACCCCATGAATCTCAGCACACCAGGCCTCCCTGTCCATCACCAACTCCCGGAGTTCACTCAGACTCACGTCCATCGAGTCCGTGACGCCATCCAGCCATCTTATCCTCTGTCTCAAAATAATACAAATAGAATTATTCACTAACAGACCTTCACTGAAGGAAGTCTAAAGGAGATGCCATCAGAAGAAGGGAATTCTCCGTAGAGAGAAGGGTAGAAAGGCAAGAAGGACTGTGAACAAATAAGTGAATGAATGTATGAGTAAATAGAAACAAATCTCTGTATAAAGCAATAATAATATAATAATAACAGTGACTGAGACCGATTTGGAGGGGATAAAAACAGAATGCAAGTAAAACTCTGAATGACAGTAACACAAGCCGAGAGAGAGGAATAGAGCTGCAGCTTTATTTAGGAAGTGAGTAACGGTATTGAACTGTGGTGCCGGAGAAGACTCTTGAGAGTCCATTGGACTGCAAGGAGATCCAACCAGTCAATCCTAAAAGAAATCAATTCTGATTATTCATCATAAGGACTGGAACTGAAGCTGAAGCTCCAATACTTTGGCCACCTGATGCAAAGAGCCGACTCACTGAAAAAGACCCTCATGCTGGGAAAGATTGAAGGTGGGAGGAGAAGGGGACGACAGAGGACGGGATGGTTGAATGGCATCACTGACTCAATGGACATGAATTTGAGCAAGCTTCAGGGGATGGAAAATGACAGAGAAGCCTGGAGTTCTGGAGTCCGTGGGGTCGCAAAGAGGTGGACAACTGAGTGACTGAACAATAACAAATGGAAATGATCTAATTTAGACTTTTAAAAATTAGGCATCAGGACTTCACTGGTGGTTCAGTGGTTAAGATTTCACCCTCCAATGAAGGGGTGCAGGTTCGATCCCTTGTTGGGATGCTAAGAGCCCACAAGCTTCATGGGCCAAAAGGCCAGACATAAACAATAGAAGCAACATTGTAACAAATTCAATAAAGACTTTTAAAAGGGTCCAATAAACTTAAAAGAAATCAGGCATCATCGTGGCAACTAAAAATCGGCACTTACCAAGAGCATTGCCAATGAATGAACAACAAAGGCGTTTGCCATCTGCCTCTACAGGAGATTGAACCCCTGCTGCTATGGTTGTGGACCTTCAATAACCCCTGAGGGAGTTCAGGGTGGAGTGAGGCACTCTGAGCTCCAGGGAATCTGGTGGGACAGGTCTTTAGATCAGTTCAGTTCAGTTCAGTCGCTCAGTCGTGTCTGACTCTTTGCGACACCATGAATCGCAGCCCGCCAGGCCTCCCTGTCCGTCACCAACTCCTGGAGTTCACCCAAACTCCCGTCCATCGAGTCAGTGATGCCATCCAGCCATCTCATCCTCTGTCGTCCCCTTCTTCTCCTGCCCCCAATCCCTCCCAGCATCAAAGTCCTTTCCAATGAAGGAATTTTATTATCTCAATCCTTGCATCTCCTCATATCTAGAGAAGCACTAAATCCCTTCCTGGTGACATCAGATTCTTATAACTAACAAAAAACCTTTTGTAAAATGAGTGCTTTTTGGTATTGAACTCCACCTTCTCCAGAACCTTATATGTTGACTTCCCCCCACTGCCGTTTTGGAGAAGTCTCTCAGAGCTATCTGAGATGCTGCCTCCTGGGCTGCAGTCCTCATTTTGTCCCCAGTAAAACTTAACTCGCCTCTCTTAAGTTGTACATCTTTTTTAGTCAACAGTTATTGTGACCACGAAGGGACCCGGAGTGGATTTCCTTCCTTCAACTGGACTCCACGAGGAACCGGAGCTTTGGTACCAGCAGCGGCCCCTTGTGCCCATTCTTGGGGAGTGTAGACGAATTTGGGTAAGTCTCTCCTAATTCTTGAATCTCCTGTATTGGTTGAGATTCCCAGTTTTATTTGGCAGTGGAGGAGGTTACCTGCCCCCTCCCAGTAGGAAAGATACTGGCGGGGGGCGGCGGGGGGGCGCCCAGGTGACCCGCTCATGGTCCAGACACTGAGTGGGGCTTGGTTGAAAGATACTGAGAAATCCCCACCCAGGCAAAAGATACTGGGTGGGGGGCTGGTTGAAAGATGCCAGGGAATTACCCACCCAGTGAAAAGGTACTGGGTAGGGGGACTCGACTGAGGAAAAAAATTAAGGAATACCCGAGGCTCAGCTGAAAGATGCTGAGGTTTCTCCATTGAACGGGACTGAATGGTCTTAGCTAAGTATAAGAGGCTGATCTGACACTTTTTCTCAATTCGACTGCCATTATAGAATCTGTCAGGATAAAAGTGAGGAGAATATATGAGAGCTTTGCTCCAAAGAAAAGGGGCAAGACTCCTCCCGGTTGGTTTCGGTTTTCTCAGCTGACTGAGAAATTTACGGGAGTGGTGGAGGCCTAGTCCTCATACTGCGCAACGGTCCCACAGAGAAACCCGCTCGTTAATGAAAATACTTGTTCATCTGGGGGTCGCACATAAGAATTGGGTGTTCAGCCACTTGAGCAGCCACAGTGGTCTTAGATTGCTGGAGGCAGAATCTGAGACACGCAAGACGAGCTGAAAGACTCTGGGGTCTTAACTCCTGGAGGAGTTAAGCTCACAAGCAGCAGAGGGGCCCGCTACCCAAGTTCACTAGTGATTTTTATCCCTGACAAATTCAGCTTAAAATGGGAAACGGAATCTCTCAAAAACAGAAACAAAGGAGTGTCAGAAAGCTAGCCTCTGCTAACACTCCAGCCAGATTCGTGTGTAATACCTATGGAGCTCATACTTGCAAGTACCTAGTTAATTGAAGAAATTATACTAAAAGAGACCTCAACCTAAAATGGCCAAATTAGGGTTCTTTTGATATTTCAAAATTGATATTTTTGCATGCACAATCAGAAAAGGCCTGCTGTGCTTACTTTGACTGGTATCTAGAAGCTTCTAAAAGAGGAAATGATAGAGTAACTTCTTCACAGGAAACCAACAAGAAATTGTTTGAAACTATCAGAACTGAGAAAGGCTGCTAGCACTGATTCTGCCAGGTCGCAGGTCTAGTGGAACTGGGAAGTCACGTTTGGCATTTACGCCATTTGGCTTTTGATTTCTGGGCATCTCTTTGCCTTTTGTTTCAGAGTGTGACTCCTGGCTGGTGAAGTTCTGGTTTGGTTTGGTTTGAGTGTGCAAATATCTGGTACATACTGCTCGAGCTAATATGGGAATTGCTCATTCTAAGGTTCCACACTCCACCTGGGAACCCCAGATTTTTTTTTTTGGACTGGTCAATCTATAGCTATGACAAGAAAAATGGCCTAAAATATTAGATCTTTACTGACGATAGGATAGGAAAATGGACTAACGTTACCTTATGTATAGGACTTCCTTCTGTAATTAACAGCCTGGGGCTGATCAAACTAAGACCCTCACTTCCCTAGAGGGACAATCCCTGCTGGGACCAATCTGCCCTTGTTATAAGGACCAACTTGAGCACTATGTGGTCTAAATTCTGGCTATAAAACTATGATCAGAGAAAAATATTATTTTTGACAATGTGGTCACAATATTCTTTAGACTCCAGAGAAAGCTTGAAGAAAAAAATTATCTGTTTAAGAATTCTTGCCCTGAGGAAATAATTCCGCCTGGAATGCAGGAGACCCGGGTTTGATCCCTGGGTTGGGAAGATCCCCTAGAGAAGGAACTGGCAACCCACTCCAGTACTCTAGCCTGGAGAATCCCATGGAGGGAGGAGCCTGGTAGGCTACAGTCCGTGGGGTCGCAAAGAGTCGGACACGACTGAGCAACTTTCTTTCATACCTTTAGACCAGAGCTCTCTGGATCACTCTAGACCATTTCTAATTCCTGAAACCAAAAGGAAAAAAAAAGGTGGGGGGGGGGTGGCGGACAAAGCCTTTTAAAATCTTACTCCAACCCTTTTTTTTTTTTTTTTTAACAACTAGTATTCATAACTGAGTTTGGAAATTAAGCAGAATATTTTCATTGTACCTAGGTTTAATATAGGTTAACTATTATATCTGTTACAAGTTTGTCAGCAAGGAAATTACCTTGAGTGGAGAAACTTCTAAAAATGTTACCCCAATCTGGAGAGACTATTTTAGATAGACATTACTAAAGAATAGGTGTTCCCTGGTGGCTCAGAGGTTAAAGCGTCTGCCTCTAATGTGGGAGACCTGGGTTCAATCCCTAGGTCAGGAAGATCCTCTGGAGAAGGAAATGGCAACCCACTCCAGTATTCTTGCCTAGAGAATCCCATGGATGGAGGAGCCTGGTGGGCTACAGTCCACGGAGTTGCAAAGAGTCGGACACGACTGAGCGACTTCACTTTCAACTTTCCTAAAGAATAATTATTCTTAACTTGAACTTCTAAGGATTGTGCTAAATTAAGTGTTGGAAGTGTATTGAACAGCTAAGTCATTTCCAAATAAAATAAGATTTTGAAACATTTACTACTGAACATTAATTTCCTCTTACAGAGAAACTAAAGATTTCTGGGATTAAAAATGAATGATATTTGGGGCCATCCTAAAATGTTCTCTCTAAGAAAGCAAAGGTTTTAGAAATTATCACTGGTATTTATGCTTACCAATCTATAAAATGCTAAAATAAAAGTCAGTTCTTGGTTGCTTAAGGGAAGTAGGAAGTGTGTTTTCGGTAAAGAAGGTATGAGGAATGGAACTGCATTTTGTGAAGGGAAAAGGAAGTAAGCCTACTTTACGAGTGGCTTTTTAGGAAGAACACAGTCATGGGTACAGAAAGCAATGAGGTTTGTGAAAAGCGAACCATGCAGAAAGAGTTTTGTACATAGTCAGGACTAAGTTTTTCTTTATATCTTAAATGATCTGTTCTAAAATCTTTTTCTGTTACTTTGACTAAGTGAATAGCTATTGTTTCACAATGACATATACTCCTATCTGACTGAGTTCTAAACCTTTTTGATATTTGTTGACAAAACTTCCTAAATCCTTCTAATAAAGAAGATTTCTAGCTAACTTCTGGATTCTTCAGAGGGCCCCTGAAAGACCCCAGAGAGAGATATTACACTAATTTGGCTCATTTTGTATTCAGAATTACATGGGGAATATTGTTCAGTGAGTAATAAGTCTCAGCTTATATTGTATGGTGAATGTTACTAATATAGATATCCTAGAAACTGTATGGAGTTCCTAAAATTCTGATATGTTTGGGTAAAATGTTATCAGGCATAATTCTAGTTATTATCTCAATATTGTCATAGCATTAACCAAGTTTTGCCTCTTCAAGAAGATTTATAAAAAAGACTTTTGAATAAATGCCAGTTTCTGAACTGAGTAAGGATTCTAATAGAAAACCTGATGACTTCACAAAGGTTAACAAAAGGACTGAATGAACTGGTGAATATGCTTATAACTTTTATGGTTTCTATCTGAAAAATTACTGATTTGAATCTGTGTTTTCCAGGTGTAAGAAAAAAAACCTACCTTTCCCTCAAACTAATTATGGCAGTAGTTTGGTGAAATAATATTTTATAAACAAATTGAAACATTTATCTTTTCTCTCTATCTGAACCCTCCAGAGATTGGAATCTCTTAGTTTCCAGTAACTTTANAGCGCCGAAGAATTGATGCTTTTGAACTGTGGTGTTGGAGAAGACCCTTGAGAGTCCCTTGGACTGCAAGGAGATCCAACCAGTCCATTCTAAAGGAGATCAATCCTGGGATTTCTTTGGAAGGAATGATGCTAAAGCTGAAACTCCAGTACTTTGGCCACCTCATGGGAAGAGTTGACTCACTGGAAAAGACTCTGATGCTGGGAGGAATTGGGGACAGGAGGAGAAGGAGACGACCCAGGATGAGATGGCTGGATGGCATCACCAACTCAATGGACATGAGTTTGGGTGAACTCCGGGAGTTTGTGATGGACAGGGAGGCCCGGCGTGCTGTGTGCCCAGGTTTGATCCCTGGGTCGGGAAGATCCCCTGGAGAAGGAAATGGCAACCCACTCCAGTACTCTTGCCTGAAAAATTCCATGGACAGATATGCCTGGGGGGCTACAGTCCATGGGATCACAGAGTCGGACACAACTGAGTGACTTCACTTTCTTTCTTTCTTTAGGGAGAAAGAGACGTTTCAATGAATGTTAAATCCCAGTTTGTTAATGGAGGTCTGTATCTACTAAGACTCATTTCCTGGATAGGTCTTTGCTGTTAGTGTATACTAATGTAAAATTTAATTGAATTATTGAAGGACACTCTAGGGCTGTTTTTGAAGTTTATCTCAGTAATCTGTCTTTGGATGAAGATCAGTTGCCTCACACATAACCTGCAACCAAGACTGGAAGAAGACATAATTTAAGGAACTCTCTCCAACCTGGATGGAAGGACCTTTCAACTCCATGGTACTCTTAACTAGCTCATGCCCAATGAAATTGAAGGGAAATTGACTCAGGTTAACTCCCACTTCCAAAGGCCCCTGAGCTGGACTGATCTATAGAGAGGCCTACTGACCTCAAACTCACCTTAAAACGATGCTCAAACAGAGGAAACTACACTACCCTAGGACGAGAAGAAGATGACATCAGAAGCAGACAGCTTGCCCAAGATGCTGATCTGACTTGAGTGATCATTTATAATGTTTTCTTGATTCCTTGGACTTATGCCTATTAATCAAATGTTTTCCATCATGGACATGATTCTATGCTAGTTTAAAGTGAAAGTGAAGTCGCTCAGTCGTGTCTGACTCTTTGTGACCCCGTGGACTGTAGCCCACCAAGCTCCTCTGTCCATGGGATTCTCCAGGCAAGAGTACTGGAGTGGGTTGCCATTTCCTTCTCCAGGGGATCTTCCCGACCCAGGGATCAAACCCAGGTCTCCCGCATTGCAGGCAGACGCTTTAACCTCTGAGCCACCAGGGAAGCCCATGCTAGTTTAAAACTCGATCCAATTGTTGGTTTGTGGCCAGTTAACTGTGCCTAGTACTTCTGGGTTACCTTGGTGGATTTCTGTTCTCTGGGGCTCTGATTGGATACCCCCTAGGAAATTTATTTTAAGTGAGTGTTCAGTCCTGTTCTATCTATTCATTATATTACTAGATGGGATCCTCTCACCTGGCCAATTAATAATACCTGCTTTGATGCTGGCCATAGATTTAAGTTTTCTCTTAGGGTCATTTAAACTCAATCGAGTGATGAGCTAAGTCTCAATAAAAAATTAACTTCTCATCCATTAAAAGGAAAACTCCCACAGTTATGGGGAGGATGTACATGGTTAACACAGGCTATGGTCATTTAAGTTTAAAGGCTCCTCTATGTTGGGAACGGTTAAATCATACTAAAAATGATCAACTTGGTAATTATGGGTGCTTTATGAACTATGCCTGTTATTACCCTTAAAGAGAATGATTGGTATGGAACTCAGTGGATTTGTGGCACTAATATATGGCCTTGACATCTACAGGGATGGATACGAGGGTGTAGCCTGGGATTCCTATGAATTTAAGGTCATACTTGTTAATAAATTAATCTATCATTGGTATGATCCCAGTGGGTCAAAGATCTGTATTCTACTAGTATGACCATTTAGCAGCTTTTGTGTGTGTGTGCGCGCCTTCATTGGGGTTGGAGGATGTCATTGATCATATCTAAGCCTTAAGAACTTTCATAAACTTTAAATGATAGTAATTGGGCTATTAGCCTATTGAATTCTGAGATCTATATGGTGAGAAAGGAAGTGCTATACAACTTCAAGGTCTCACAGCATCTCAGGGAGATGTCTACGCTATAATTCAAAGTGAATGCTGTATTTTCATACCTGATAAATCCTTTAGTGTAGCATATTTGATGACCCAAATGAAAAATCAGATTTCTGCTTTAAAAGACCCATTCCCTAGTCCTGACAATCTTAAAAAAAAAAAGAAACTGGTTTGGTGTGGGAGGCTCATGGCTAAAATATTTATTTTTAATTCCACTAATGTTTTTAACTATACCATTTGTATTTTGGTTGTTTCATGAGAGTATTATTTCTTGAATTACCAAGTGTATGATTGAGGCTCCAACGAAAATGATGACTAGACTTGAAGCAGTTGATCAAATGTATAGCTCGATATATGATCAATGATTGTAATAGCATAACTCTAGGTATGAAAAGGTGCAATGAGAGGAACCATAACTAGAAGACAGGTGTCCACAGATCTTTGACTATTAAGACCTAATCCAGTAATAGCACATTGAGTACTATCAACAAACACCTTCTTCAGAACTGGGAACGAGCCTTGCTAGCAACACAGGACAAAATGGTCATGAAATGCCCCCCAAAGTATGGTCAGATTTATGACCACAAGGGGGCCAAGTCAACCACAAATTGTCACTTACCAAGATCATTGCCAATGAATGAACAACAAAGGCATTTTCCACCTGCTTCTATGGAGATTGAGCCCCATGCTGCTGTAGCTGTTGACCTTCAACAACCCCTGAGGGAGTTCAGGGTGGAGTGAGGCACTCTGTCCTCCAGGGAATCTGGTGGGACAGGTCTTAATTTTATCAATCCTTGCATCTCCTCACATCTAGAGAAGCACTAAATCCCTTCACGGTGACATCAGATCCTCATGATTAACAAAAAACCTTTTGTAGAATGAGTACTTCATGGCATTCAACTGCCCCTTCAACGAAACCTTATATATTGACTTTCCCCGCACTGCCGCTTTGGAGCAGATCCTCAGAGCTATCTGAGATGCTGCCTCCTGGGCTGCAGTCCTCGTTTCCCCACAAATAAAACTTAACTTGCAACTCTCAAGTTGTACACCTCTTTTTTAGTCGACAAGCTAAACATCCAACTCATGAAATTAGACAAAGAGCAGCAGCAAAAATACAGAGAAGACGGAAGGCAGAAATAATAAGAGCAGAAACTGATGACACAGTAAAACAACTGAAAATAAGATGCCCTGACAAAGACCGAAACTAGTTCTTTGAGAACATCATAAAACAGACAGACCTCAGGTAAGATTCCTCAAGATAAAGAAGAGAGCCTCCGAATAAGAAAAATATCAGGCATGAAAGAAAATGGTCAATTATCCTCTGAAAAGATGTTTAACCTCAATAGCATCCACAAAAAGGCAAGTTTCACTACCATCAGATCAGCCAAAAGATGAACCTGACAACGCTGAGTATTAGAGAGGAGTGGAGGGCAAAAATTCAGTGCTGTGATGGGGGTGTGAGTTGGTGCAAACACTGTGGTGAGCAGTTCCCCAAAAGCTAATGAAGCTAAAGACAGCCACTGCCCTGGAACGCACCAATTCCGCGCCTGAAAATGTTCAAGGATGTTAGTTTCAGCATTTTTGAAATAGCAAAAACCCACCACCAATCACAAAAGTCCATCAATTGGAAAATGCATAGATAAGTTATAGTACCTGCCTGCAATGAACTACATAAAGCAGTAAAAAATGAACTAGAACTAAACTCATCAACAGGGGTAAGTCTTACCAACACAACGAGGAGCCAGAAGTCCAGTCCCTTCGGAGAATGTAGAAGTTTTATAAAGCAGATAAAGGCAGAGGAATTAGAGAAGTAGGAGGGAGGGCAGGATTTTTTCCAGACTAGACTAGAAATCAACACCTTGCCTGCGGCAAAGCGAAAAAGCGTGCTACTCTCTGTAGATGTCTGGCATATTCTTTACTCGCCGTTTTTCGGTCCCGAAACATTAAATAGTAAAACACTAAAAAGTAGTTATTATTGAAAAGTGGAAAAGTAGCTACATTGAAACACAATAGTATTTTATAAAGTGTAAATATTTTACTTAACATTCAAAACAAGGATTTATTATAATTTTTTGGCACTCATTTAAATTTTGTTCCCCCAGTGAGACCCTACTTCTGGTCCTGTTAGAGGTTCTCAGTGGGTGGGAGGTAGGACGAGAGATGTCTGTGGCTTTCCGAGCAGTGGTTTCCTGGTGTGTCTGAGTGGGAAGACCTTAACCGCTTTTTCATATCTTCCCTCACAATAACCTCCACCGTAGGTATGCTTATGCTCACTTTGTCGAGGAAGAAGACTTAGGAATGATAAACTCTTTGGGCAAGCTGGACTCAATTTCCTTATTTATAAAATGCAATAATGTTGGTAACCTCATTATAAAGATTTAGTGAATTAATACCTAAAATGGGGGACTTTGCTTGTGACCCAGTGCTTAAGAATCTGCCTTGCAATGCAGGGGATGCAGGTTCAATTCCTGCCGAGGGGCAAATAAACCTGTGCTGCAGTGAAAGATCCTGTGTGCTGAAACTAAGACCCACTGCAGGCTAGTAAATAAATATTTTTTTTAAATACTTAGAAGAAGTAGAAGAAGTATAGAAGAGATCTCTATACTTTACTGAGCTGTTCCTAACTTGGAACCTGCTCAGGATGACCTAGTTATTTAAGCGTGAGAACTGGGGTTCACAGACTCAATGAACATGAGTTTGAGCAGATTCCAGGAGATGGTGATGGACAGGGAAGACTGGCGTACTGCAGTCCATGGGATCGCCAAGAGTCGGACACGACTGAGCGACTGAATTGAACTGGGGTTCAAGTCCAGTTCTGTCTATACTGGTACCCTAAGCGTGGTTAATCTGAATGGAGATGTGTTTTGAGTGTTAAATACACACCAGATTTCAAAGACCGCATGGAAGAAAGAAAGTAACATTACTCATTAGTAATTTTTTAATATGAATTACCCGAGATGATAAATTGGGCTAAATAAATACATTTCCTTTGCATGTTTCTTTTTGTGTACTTAGTTTTTCCTGTGGCTACTAGAACATTTAAAATGACAGGTGGCTCATGGGACACTGCCAGCCCACCCCAACGTGCTGTACTGTCTGACAGCAAAGTCAGAAGTATTCAGTTGCAGCTGCCACTGGCAGCCCCAGTTGGACTCAACCGTTCGCCTAACCATTCCTCAAATAGTTCCCCCATGCTTTGGAGTCTTAATCTCTGGCCCTCCAGGGAAGTCCTAGTTCTGCTTTCTACCCGCCTTTCCCGGTTCATCTTCCTTCTGGACTTCTTGTGAAGTCTTCCTCGAACCACAGTCACACACCACTTTCCCAGACTTACTCTGTGTATATTATAACCTGCTCTGATTAGTCTTTTCTGCAGCCAAATTAATAACTGCACCAACCAACATGCTATGCAATTTAACTTCTACAAAATATTTTTTCTCAGCTACCATCTAATGTAATCCATACAACCTCTGATAGAAGAACTGTGATTATTGTTATTGCTCGGATAATGGAGGCTCAGAGATGTTACTTGAAGGAGGACACACAGTTTGTCAAAGTCAGACACTGAGCCTTCATTATTTCTGGGTCTTCAGTGCCTTGCACAATGCCTGCTACATGGTCGATGCTCAAAAACTTCTTAATGAATGCAACCCATTTGGATGGAAAGGGGCTGTCTCCAGTGCAGTCGATCCAAGTAATGTTAGGGGAAGCACACTGATTGGAACCGCCCACCCTGGCCGAGCAGCATAGTAACCATCTGGATGAGCTGTTTTATGGCAGGAGATCCTCGTAAGGAATACGGAGCTAATAGGCCACCGCCAACCAGAAGAGTTCGGGAAAGGTCGAAAGGAGACACTGCGTGTCCGTCCACTTCCCAGAATCCCTCTCGCTAGCATCCATCTTGGCTGAGGGATGCGTGCGCCACCAGGAAAGACTGAATTAGAATGATTGGCCAAAGACCATCTGGAAACTAATCCCATCACCATAAAACCCGAGACTGCGAGCCACACGGCAGAGCAGTTCTCCGGGGATCCCTCACCCTCCTGCTCTCCACCCGGGCGCCCTTTCCCAATAAAAATCTCCTGCTTTGTCAGCACATGTGTCTCCTTGGACAATTCATTTCCGAGTGTTAGACAAGAGCCTAGTTTCGGGCCCTGGAAGGGGTCCCCTTTCCTATAACAGTAAGAGTGTGAAGGGAAAGGGGAGCACGTTGGGTAGGCTCTAATCCTAGCCCGGTGACCTTATTCAAAGTCCTAATGCCTCCGTTTTCCCATTTCCCATCTGTAAAATGGGTTTTTGTGAGGATTTAAGCAAATTAATAAAACATATGGAAGTGCTTATTATTATTACTATCTTCAAATGGGATAATTCAACCTGCTTGGTGAAGTTGTTAAGAATAATGTGCCTGGTGCATTGTAAGAGCTTAATGAGTGGCAGCTCTTATAATCCAGTGTTTGGGTTTTTTTTTGTTGTTGTTTTTTAGAGAGCAGAATGCTTTTTACCCTCAAAGGAACCTGTATTCATAAGTCAGGTAAAAGTTGAATTCATGTTACCTATGTCCTCTCTTCCAGGCAGCCCAGATTCCTCTGTGGAGCCCTCAGGCTCCAAGGAACAGATAGAAAATCTCTCATTTAATACACCTCTATCATTTTACCATCAAGGCAACAGTCTAAGGCTGGGGATATAATTTTCTAAGGCCACCTGACAAATCAGCGCCAAAATGGGAACTAGACTGCATGTCTGCGTCCCCCAGGCCACAATCAAAACCCTCGTGCTGTGAGCGTAGAAGTGACCTCAGCTGGCAAAGCTGGAGAGGAGTACTTCCCTGAGACTGACACCCTTAGCTGAATGTTGCCAAGGCCACCCCCGAGTGAGACCGGAAATGGTGCCAGCCGAGTTCTCAGCCCTGGATTGAATGAGTGAAGACACGGTGTAAGCCTTTATCGGCTCCCTCACCCCCATTCTGCCACTGCTGGGTGCTTCCTCCCTGCGCCCCTGCAGCTCCAGTCCCATTTCCCTCCAACTCTCTTCCCCCATTTCCCTTAGGAGACATCCCCCTCGCCCCCATTAAAGAATGGCTTACCCCACACACGAGTCCAGCCTAGAAGGGATGCTCAGGTGGTGGCGGCCAGTATTGGTGCCTCACTCAGGCTTGGCGTGGCCACCAACCTGTGGTTATTGTCCAAATTAAGTAAGAGCAGGAAGCGCAGGCTTCTAGATGGAGGACCCAACAGGAAAACATGCGACAGCAGGATGCCCAGAGCCACAGGGAGCCCAGTTCCCTGTCTGCCTTCCCTCTGAGCAGATAGAAATCTCCTTTGGAGTCAGAGCTTCTGGCTTCTAGACAAGTCTTCCTCCAGGGCAAAGACTGGTCTGAAAGCCCCAGACAGAGAGAGACTCGGTGTTTCGCTGCGCTGCGCTACTCTTCCAGTTCCACCTCTGCCATGGCTGGTCATGTGACTTTGGGCAAGTCCCTTCAACTTCCTGAGCCCCTCTTCTCATTTGTGCAATGACAGTGACAAAACCTGTCCCATTCTCCTTGGGGAAACCAAACTGGCTGACGATCCCCACCGCTCCCCCACCCCCACCCCTCCCATGGCTTCTTAACCTCGTCCATGGGGAGGCTATGATGGGGTACCAGTCCTTTCAAAGTGTACAGAGGTCACGTCTGTGTGTTTGTTAGGAGGAGGAAAGGGTTCTTTTTTTAAATCAGTTGTGTCAATGGAGTTCCAAATATTAGGTTTTGGTTTTCATAACCATTTTGGGACCTGACTTTGTACACATGTAATATTAAAAGAAAACCCACCTGATGTATGGCAGAAACCAACATAATATTGTAATTATCCTTCTATTAAAAATAATAAAGGGGGGAAAAAAGAAAAAAATTGTGGGGGGTGGGGATAAACAACCAACCAAGTGCTTTTCCCACCAAAGAAAAATGCTAAAGCCCGCAAACTACATGACTCTCTTTCCCCAGAGAGCATGTTCGCTCTGCAGTGGGTTTGCAGGACCTGGAGTTCTGACTCCTGCCGAGTGTCTGGGAAGAAAGCTTTGAGAGCCAGGAAGCTGCTCAGAAAAGAGGCACCTGGGGGTTTTTCTGACCCAAACTGAAAGCGTGAAGTGAAAGGACATCGCAGTCACAGCTGGCTCCTCGGTACTGCTGTGCTGAAAGCCCAAAGGCACTGGGGGTCACGGGTGAGTGAGCCGGGCCTGGCCTTCTGATGGTGGCTGCTACCCCTGCAGTGAGAAGCTGAGATTGTAGACTGGCAGCGATCTTTTTTTTTTTAATGTCAGACCACAGTCCACCGCATGTGGGGTCTTGGTTCCTTGACCAAGGATCGAACCCACACTCCCTGCGTTGGAAGAAAAAAAGTGAAAGTAAGTCGCTCAGTCGTGTCCAACTCTTTGCAACCCCATGGAGAGTCCATGGGATTTTCCAGGCAAGAGTACTGGAGTGGGTTGCCATTGCCTTCTCCAGGGAATCTTCCTGACCCAGGGATCGAACCCAGGTCTCCCAAATTGTAGACAGACGCTTTACGGTCTGAGAAGGCAGAGTCTTAACCCTTGGCCCACTGAGGAAGTCCAGGAACCATCATTTGCTATCTCTGACTGGGAATGGGGAGGCCTGGGTTCCAGTCCCTGTTCTGCTACTGAGTGCCTTTGGGCAGGTCCTTTCTCCTATCTGGGTCTTTTCTCATTTCCAAAGCAAGTAGACTGCTGGGTCACTTCTTAGGTCTCCGCTGGGAAACTCACCATGTTGGATCCCAGTATCACACAGGCTTGGCAACCAGCCCTCTCTGGATTCAACCAGCCCTAGATTCAATTCCAGCTCTGTACCTTGTGGGCTGTGTGATGCTGGGCAAGTTACTTCACCTTCCTGAGCCTCTGTTTCATTCACCTGTAAACCAGGAGAAACACTACCCATATCACACCATTGTGTAATAGAAATTTACAAAATGTACAGTGGCTTACAGTATGTGTCAACGAAAGGCAGGAAATACTCAGTAGAGTTAGTTTATAGAATTCTTACAGGATTCTGGGCTTGTTCAACTTTTGTCTGAGAACTTAGGCATCTAGAAAGTTCTTTAGGACTTCCTTGATGGTTCAGTGGCTAAGAATCTGCCTGCCGATGCAGGGGACACGGGTTCAATCCCCAGTCCAGGAAGATCCCACACGTTGTGGGGCAGCTAAGCCTGTAAGCCACAACCACGGAGCCCACGCTCCACAACAAGAGAAGTCACCACCGTGAGAACCCCGAGCCCCGTGACAGAGAGTAGCCCCTGCTCACTGCAACTAGAGAAAGCCCACAGGCGGCAACGAAGTGCAGCCAAAAATAAATAAATAAATAAAATTTAAAAGAGAAAAGAAAGTTTTCCGTTCACCCTTAGGGGACACATTTTTTTTGGCGGGGGGGAGCAAACCCCAAAACCAACCTTGTTTGAGCTGCATAACGGATCCATCACTAACAGATTGCTTCCCAGCGGGCTGGGCTCTTGGCACTATACCCAACCACAGGAAGAGTGTCATGGGGCCTTCCTTACCCCTTTCTTCTAGCTTCCCTCTGTGCTTGGCAGCACTTGGTTGCAATTGCAACATATTTTTCTGGAGTTTTTGGACTGTGGGCTATATTCCTTTGCCCAAATCTTATTTATCTTTTCAGGCCCTGTATCAAAAGTCACCTCCTCCAGGAAGCATTCTCTGGTTTCTTCTTCCTGGTCCACATGGATGAAACTCATTGAGTCCTGCAGGGATCACTGCCTACCTTCCATTATTTGTGCCTGCTCCTTGTATTGCTTCCTGGACTGTGAGTTTCTAATTTTGAGAATAGAATCTGGGTCAGGGAGCAGCAGCATCTTTGTATTCTAGTCCCCCTTACACCAAAAAGAGTCTGCAGTAGATTCTTGGTGGAGATCTTCTCATGAAGGGCCTGAGCTAAGCAAAGCAGCCCTATGGAGCTGGAACTCAGCCCACATAAGCAAGGCAATTCGATGGCTCCCAAGCCACTGCTCCACGTTCCAAAGCCACAGCAGATATTGCCCATTGCTCCCAGTCTTTCTGTGCCCTAAGCCTCACTGTCAGCTTCTCACCATAGTGCTTCTGGCCCACAGATCCAGGCTTCTGGAAAGAGGTGGGAACCACAAGCAGCAGGTCAAAAGCAGAAAGTTAACTAGAAGGTTGGTAACTGTCCAGGCTCTTTAACTTTATAAACAGACCACCAGGATAGTCATTCCTAAAATGTATTTGGCCATGGAGGTGGGACGGCATGTGGAGGAAGGAACTTACAATTTCTCCAATGATATGAATCAGAGGAGAAGGTTGTTGATGGGAGGCAAAGTATAGAAACTGCCCTAGGACTCCCCTGGGGGTCCAGTGGTTAAAAATCTGCCTGCCAGTGCAGGGGACCTGGGTTCAATCCCTGGTCCGGGAAGATTCCACATGGCCTGGGACAACTAAGCCACAGCTACCGAGGCCTGAGTGCTGCAGCTACTAAAGCCTGTGCCCGCTTGAGCCTGCGCTCCGCAGCAAGAGAAGCCCCTGCGACGAGAAACCCCTGCACTGGAATTAGAGAGTAGCCCCCACACGCCGAAAATAGAGAAAGCCCGTCAGCAGCAATGAAGACCCAGTGCAGCAAAAAATAAATTTTTTTTAAGAGGAGAGATACAAAAAGCTGCAAAGAGGTTATTTTCCAAGCTGATTTCTCTAGTATATTCCTCCTGGATTTCCAGCCTTTGAGCACTGGGCCCTGGTAAGAAGTAGGCTCTTATGTATCTTAAAATCAACTTACTGAATGAATGAATGAATGTCCATTAGAAAAAAAGCGGGTTTCTTCAGATTCTCATCTTTCCTTTCCCCTCAGCTGCCAGGAAGCTCCGAGTTGAATGCAATACAAGCCAGCAATGCTGGGTCATTCAAGATTGGCGCCTTATTTACTTGTTGGTCTTTGCTTCTATTTCCTCTGCCCTAATTCATAACACAGGCCACCTCCAGTCCTTTTAGGAAAGAATTTGTGATTTACAGAATTGGGGCAAAAGATTATTGAGGTCCCCTCGATAATTCCTTTCTCAATTGCCTATTGGTTGTGGAAGAAACCCAGTCCCCATGAGTCTGCCTTGTGGGGCTGAAGGGTTCTCTCCCGAGTCTGCTGTCTACACGCCATTCATCATCCCCACCCAGGGGTCCGCAGAGTTACTTCCTGCTGTCTGGACACTCATTCTCCCTGGATCTTCCTTCCTCATCCATCTGTATCATCTCTAGCCTCTCTCAAAGGAGGAATTGAGCTACATGAAGCCTGAGGCCTCTTTCCACTCTAGTGAAGGTTACATGTTAAGACTTTGGAATGAATCATTGTAGGATTCAAATCCCAGCTCTGCCACTGATGGGCTGTGTGACCTTAGGGCAAGTTACTCAAACTCTCTGAGCCTCAGTTTCTTCATCTGTAACTGGGGAAATTAATACCTGCATTCTTTTTTTAAACTGTTCACAAGTTTATTACTGAGTTGCAAAAGTGTTTCCTCTGTAATATCTGCATGCTTGACGTCCAGATGAGATAATTATTTAAAATGAGCAATAGCTTGGCTGCCTAACTGAAAGGTAGAGTTGTGAGTATGACGTAGTAGAAAGAAAAGGATTCCAAGTTAGGAAGCAGATACTCTGGGATTGAACCTGGCACGGAAAATGAAAGAAAGTGAAAGTGTTACCTGCTCAGTTGTGTCCGACTCTTTGCAACCCCATGGACTGTAGCCTGCCAGGCTCCTCTGTCCATGGAATTCTCCAGACAAGAATACTGGACTGGATCGCCTTGCCCTTCTCCAGGGGATCTTCCTGACCCAGGAATTGAACTCAGGTCTCCTGCATTGCAGGCAGTTTTGTTACCATCTGAGCTACCGAAGCTGGCTCTGGGACTGGTAGTTCTATGGAGAAGTCACTGACTCTGTGTGGCCCCTGAACTACCGTATGAAAAGAAGATTGGAGGATAGCAGTGATGGGCCTTTGTATGGTAGTACCGCCTTCTCTTTGATAGCTCATTTAAACCTGATCTTGTCTTCCAAATTTTGTAGATGAAGAAATCGGGGTCCAGGGATGCTAAGAGACTGGCTGGGGGTTCAGAAATCTGTATTTTATTCATTCCTCTGAAGACCCAGGGTCCTATCCTATTGTTTACATTCTTTACAGCTTCCAAACCATTACTCAGTAAATTAACTAATCTGAAATCTACCCACAGGACAATTTTGTTGAGTCTTTTAAATATCTTCTTTTCAACTACCTTCAGTTCAGTTCAGTTGCTCAGTCATGTCCGACTCTGCGACCCCATGGACTGCAGCACGCCAGGCCTCCCTGTCCATCACCAACTCCTGGAGCTTACTCAAACTCATGTCCATTGAGTTGGTGATGCCATCCAACCATCTCATCCTCTGTCGTCCCCTTCTCCTCTCACCTTCAACTACCTTACACTCCAGCAACTTCCCTTTCAGAGAATGGACTCATAAGGCCCACATTCAGAGTATCTTTTACTTGACAGTTTGCACAGCAGGGGAGGGCTCATAGCCATTCTATGAGGCAGGTGGCATTCCTTGAGGAAATGGGTTCCGAAAGGGCAAGGCCTTTGCCCCCAATTTACAGCAAGTGGCAGGCCAAGCCAGGACTTGAGCCTTTGTGTTCTGACAAAGTCAAGTTGACAAAGGGACAGGATCTAATGCATGACTCTGCCCAGGTGACACCAGACACTGGCAGTCTTCCGTCTTTAATCCCAGGGGCAAATCACATCTCTTTTCTCTCTTTGTCTTTTTCCTCTTCTGACCGGTTGCATTCAGTCATGCCTCGATTGCTAGCATTCTCTGGCCTAGATTTTAGTCCTGTCCCCATCAGCCTGGTGAAGCCCCGGTCTCATCGCTTCACCCCAGCAGATCTGCCGGACAGGCTGAGATCCAGCCCTGGCTCAGCCGACTATTAGCTTTGCGCCCTCAGATAAAGTCACTTACTTCATTCACTTCTTTCCCTCAGTTTCCTCATCTGTAAAATGGGAATAACATATAGTATATATTTCTTCAGTGACGGTGAAGCACGAGAACTAGCTGAGATAACATCATGCTTAGTACAATGCCTGGCACAGAGTTCGCCTGCCACCGATGGCAGGCTTTACATGTACTTATAAGGTGTATACATAGCGAGACTTTCTCCTCTCTTTCTCAAGTTCCTTGTTAGTTGGCAATGAATATGCATGACAGTGCCATGTCTGCTATGCCCTTGGGCTGATGGGTACAGACGGGTGGCTCCTGGGAGGCAGGAACAAGAGGTGGGTCAATGTTAAGAGAGCAGAGGGAGAAGATCCTGTTTCCATTCAGAATTTTTGGAACTGAGTGAACAGGAAGCTGAGAATGTGCCTGGGAGCCTGGTGGGTTATTAACCAGGCTAGGGCAAAGAGGTCAGCATAGGGACTTCCCTGGTGCTCCAGTGGCCAAGACTCCATGCTGCAATGAAGATCGAAGATCTTGTATGCCACAGCTAAGACCCTGCGCAGCCAAATAAATATTTTTTAAAAAAGAAGAAGCAGCAGCCAGCACCCATCAGCCTGCAGTTATGGGGAGAGCCCTGGGCTAATGAGACAGGAGTCTGGATTCTAGTCCAAATTTTGAGTAGAATTGTTGTGTAGCAACCTCAGGCAAAACAGTCCCCTTTTCAGAATGTCCATCTGCACCAGGTAAGATCTCAAAAGCCTTCTCGTTTGGTCCTTTCAATTTGTGAGTTGTGCAATTAACCTTGTGGGCTGGGGCAGGGCAGGGTGGAGGCAGAGAGTGGGTGAGGGAATTTGTCAGGCTGCAAAAGAGCTCAAGAGAGAAAGACTCAAGCAACAGTTCTCAAACGTTGTGGGCTCAGCACCCCTTTACCATCTCGAAAGTTGCCCAGATCCTCAAGGGCTTTCCTTGATACAGGTTACGTCTTTCAAACAGTGACTGGTTAGAAACTAAAGCTGACAACTTAAAAATGATATTTAATCGACCTGTTCTGTGTGAAAGAGATAATGTGTTTTTAATGCCAATAATTTTGGGGGGCAGATCTCTTTGCTGCCTAGCAGCTGGAGTCTCATCTCTGCTTCTGCATTCAGTCTGTTGAGATATATCGTTGTGGTTAAAGTGTATGAGGAAAGGGGGTTTGTCGCTGTCCCTTGGAGCTTCCTTTGTGGCAGGCACTACGTGGAGGCCTCCTACCTGCACGCCCTCTCTCCTTTATCCTGCCAACTCCTCTTGCGGATAAGTTGTCTTATTTTCACTTAGGGAGCCCGGTGGGCTGCCGTCTATGGGGTCACACAGAGTCGGATGTGACTGAAGCGACTTAGCAGCAGCAGCAGCCGAAGCAGAGATCAGGAAAGTGAGGTTCAGCTGGAGGAATTTGCCCAAGGTCAGACGGCTTGTAAGTGGCGGGGTCAGAACTCAAAGCCAGGATGCTATGTTCCACTTGGCGCCGGAACCTGTCCATGAAGACCAGGCCGGCCTGTCTGGAGAGGGGCGGAGGTCTTTCTCACACTCCAGGTAACAGTCTCTTCCCTGGTGTCCTTTTCTACCTTCCCTCCTCAGACTGTCCTCTAACCAAGGCCTGTCACAGCACCGTTAGGGCCAGGGCACTGAAATGTCAGCTCCAAGAGGGCCAGGGCTCATCATCCCATTTGCTTCGTGCTGTGTCTTGGGGGCCTTAGAACTCCCTGGCTCATGGAAGCTGCTCAAGGAGCATTTGTCAGATGAATTGGTTGAAGTTCTCTGACACTTGTGAAAATCCCCAAGGAGGGTTCCCTTCTTCAAGATGCTCAGAGCAGGGACTTCCCTGGGGATCCAGTGGCTAAGAAACCACCTTCCAACACAGGGGACGTGGGTTCCATCCCTGGTCCGGAAGGATCCCACACGCGGGAGGATCCCACATGGGGGGCAGATATGCCCCCCAAAATTATTGCCATGAAAAACACATTATCTCTTTCACATGTAATAGGTCGATTAAATATCATTTTTAAGTTGTCATCAATGAAGTCTGTGAGCCGCTGCTACTGAGCCTGTGTACCTAGAGCTCTTGCTCCGCCATGCAACAAAGGAAGCCACCGCAGAGAGAGGCCCGCACACCACAACTGGAGAAGTGAAGCTGAGCATAGCAAGGAAGACCCAGCCCAGCCAAAAATAAACAAATAAAAGAAAAAGCTAAAAAAAAAAAATTCCCACATAGATACAACTGATCCTTTTAAGGGGGAAAAATGGACGATATATCAGCAAGAAGGGCATGCCTGGCTTAACATTTCAAAAGTGCCTTGCTAAGGATCCGTGGCAAAAAGACTTAGGAAAAAACCTTTCAGAGCCTGACCTGCCTGCCTGGCTCATACCTGCCAGAGTGGGATCCCAGGGTGGAGGGACTCTACCTTAGTACGGCGGTGGCCCGGGCACTGGACTTTGCTTGTAAACGCAGTCACTCCGCACAATAAGGTGTGCAGGGTGGTTCTGTTCTCATGTCTCTCGTTTACAGACAAGGAGACAGAAGCACACGGAGATAAAGTGACTTGCCTGAGGTCATACAGAGAGCAGAGCCCAGCTGGAACCCAGGTCCAGGTCCAGGTCCATCAGCCTCATACTTCCTGCTCAGTGGGGTCCTGTACCTTTCTCCTGGGGACCTGTATCCTTGGAAGGGAGGGGGCGGTTCTTCAAATACTGTAAGTACATACCCTTCCCTGTTTCCTGCTTTAGCAGATCCCAGAGTTCAGGGACTCAAGAAGGGCACCCTGGCAGGCTGTCTGAAACATGTGCCTTAGTTCTGGCCCTACAGGGAGCACCTCTGTGATGCAGGACATCACTTTGATTCTGTGCTTTTTATCTTCATATTCACTTATTCATTTAGTTTTGGCTACATTGGGTCCTCATCGCAGTACACAGTCTCCCTCTGGTTGTGCACAGGCTCGATAGTTGTGGTGCACAGGCTTAGTTGCCCCAAGGCACGTGGAATCCTCCCTGACCAGGGATTGAACCCGTGTCCCCTGCAATGACAGGCAGATTCTTAACCACCAGACCACCAGGAAAGTCTCTATCCTCATCTTTACAGTAGGAACTAAAGTTCTATCATTCTCTTTCAAAGAAAACCCACTACAGAAAATTTTAGGAATTCAATCATTAGGGCTTCCCCAGTGGCTCAGGTGCTAAAGAATCCGCCTGCACTGCAGGAGACCCAGGTTCAGTTGAACCCAGTTTCAGTCCCTGGGTCGGGAAGATCCCCTGGAGAAAGCAATGGCAACCCACTCCAGGATTCTTTCCTGGAGAATCCCACAGACAGAGGAGCCTGGTGGGCTATAGTCCATGGGGTCACAAAGAGTCAGACACGACCTAGAGACTAAACCACCACCGCCAATTGTTGCAGTGTAAATGCCTGGTAAGACTGTATGGCTCCCCTTACCCTTGGGGGCACTTGCTGCTGGTGAAAGCTTGGTCAGGAGTCACTGGGAAGCCTGGTGAGGGGAGTGGATGGGTTTGGGAGCATTGTTAAAACTGTTAATTACACCTGGAAGAGGGTGGTTGCCCCTTCCACCTGTGACGTATTCTCTGTAGGGCAAACAAGGCCTTGTAACCCCAGGGTGCAGAAAGGCCATTAAAATATGCTGAGGGCTGCTTACGGTGGTGGCTTCTCTGCACAGCAGAGAGTGGGAAAAGGTTAACCGCCTGTGGTGAGTATTCTGAATCCCCCTGTGGTTTCTTTGCAGGCTGTTCTGCCTCTTCCTGGCTTGCTCAGATCCCAAAGGGTGGGGTCCCTCCCTCCCTAATCTCGATTCTAGTTTGTTCTAGGGTTGCAGCAGCCCGGGAGGGGGTTACAATTCAGGCTGGTCCTGGATCAGAGGCGGCAGTGGTGCGGAGAGCCCTGGAGGCTCAGCCCTTGAAACACACCAGTGATCATGACAAAGATAGAAAGTAACACTGAATGAGTGCTTACTGTATACTGGGGGCCAGACCCCAAGCTACACACTTTACACTTAACGCCTCCATTCTACAGGACAAGCCAGTGAGGGAACTGGTACGACTTCCATCGTATAATTAAGGGAACTGGCACCAGCAAAGAGGCTCTGTTGTCTGCAGGACTTCAGGCCACCAAGATCTGTGAGTGGTGACAGAGTGGCTAGAGGGTCACCAGGGTGGCTGGACAGGGGCTGGTGATAAATTAAACTCAGTGTGGGTACTCAAAGCCACGGAGAGATGAGGAGAGGCCAGCGATCTGGGAGTTAACCCTTAAGGGTGCTCCAAGATAGCCCTTTATGATACAGTGTGTTCATGTGCTTTGGGGAATCTGGCTTCTGGCCTCTGGCCGTGAAGAGGAAAGTATGGTAGCATTTCTGGCCTGGGATCTGGGATCGGATCTAACAAGACTGATTCCTTCAATAACTTGAACGGTAACCTGTATTTCTATCTCCTGCTTCTGTGAAGAGAGGTGATTAGCGGGTAAGAATCCACTCAGAAGCTTCCCGAGTGGCTCAGAGATTAAAGCATCTGCCTGCAATGCAGGAGAACTGGGTTCGATCCCTGGTTTGGGAAGATTCCCCTGGAGAAGGAAATGGCAACCCACTCCAGTATTCTTGCCTGGAGAATCCCATGGACGGAGGAGCCTGGTGGGCTACAGTCCATGGGGTCACAAAAAGTCGGACACGGCTGAGCTACTTCACTTCACTTCAGATAGAGGTTTAAGAGACAGTCCTGAGTCACAGATGTGAGTTCTGATTCTGCCTTTTGTGGAATCTGTGGTCTCCTGGGCAAATTACCTCACCATCCTGAGCCTCAGTGTCCTCACCTGTAGGATGGGGATAATGAAATTATCTCCCCTCGGGGCTGCTGGTGAAGACTGAGTGGGGTGGTCGTATGTACAAAATGCATAGCAAGTTGCCTGGCTGGCGCTTAGTAAATCCTCGTAAACGTTAGCTTTTGGTTTTTTTTTGGCTGTGCTGGGTCTTCCTTGCTGCATTCGGACTTTCTCTAGTTTCGGTGCGAAGGCTTCTTGTTGCGGCGGCTTCTCTTGTGGCGGAGCACAGGCCTCAGAGTGCAGGCTCAGGGGCTGTGGCGCACCGGCTCGGTTGTCCTGCGGCATGTGGCATCTTCCCAGACCAGGGATCGAACCCATGTCCCCTGCGCTGGCAGGCAGATTCCTAACCACTGGACCACCAGGGAAGTTCAGTATTAGCTATTGATATTTATTGTTCTTGTGTGCATTTTCTCTGCCAGGTTACTTAAGGATCATATCCAAAACTGAAATAGAGAAATAGAATGAGGTGATTGGACTACACCAACTTTCATCTCTTCTGACTCAGGAACTATTTCACAGTAATAGATAATTTTACAAACCCCAATGAGAATTATATGGACTGTGTCATAATTTTCTATGGCCCATGAAAAAGGAAGTGTTTTAAGTCAAATGTACTGTTTGTAATGTGTCTTATTTCCAAAATTTCCTTAACATTTATTTAACTTATATGCCTAATATGTAAAAAGANTGGAGCTCCAATCCCTGCTTTTGGCTTCGTCAGATTCCCCAGGATCCAGACAGATCCCCGGAGACCCATAACGGATGGACTCATTGTCTTCCGACAGAGGCAACGCTGAACGCAGCTGTGATTCTCAAAGAGGAACTCTGGGGTGGCCCCAACCCCCCAGGAGAGGAAGGCGGGGGGGACTTTGGTGGGAGAGGCTGCCTCTGACTCCCTGGGTGAGCGGATCCGGGGCCTCCCCTCTGGGGGCGTCAGCAGCTGGGGGAGGAGAAGGGAAGCAGCAAAACCCAGAGGATGCCGACCCACCCACGCAGTCACCTGCTTGAATGCGATACTCACAGCTTCCTCTCCCACGCTGGGTGTGATGACGCTGGGGAGGCTCCTCCCGCCTGACCTACCCCATCCATCTGCCCTGGTCTGCCATTTTCTTTCCTTTGGGGGTCTTCGCTGCCTGAGGTGGGGGGCAGGACACCCTGCAGACCCTACCTCTCCAGAATATGATGGGAAAACGGAATAAAGGTCTTGTCCTTTTCTGCTGGAGGAGGGCTGACCCTGGGGCCCACCTTGCCCCTTAGTGCTTAGGAGGCATTTTCCACATCTGTTCTCCTGTCTGATTCTCGCCATAATGTACCTCAGTTCCGGATTCAGATAGACCTGGGTTTAGGTCTTTGCTTTGCCACGTGACCAGCCGTGTGAACTTGGGCAAGGCTTTATGCCTGGGTGAATTTCAGTTTCTCACCTCTCAAATGTGGGTAGCAATAGCATCCCCCAACAGGCTGCTGTGAAAATTGAAAAAGGTAAGACTGAGGGTCTAGCAGAGCTCCAGCATGTTGTACTAGAATGCTCAGTAAACATTGCTGTTGTTCAGTTGCTCAGTCCTGTCTGTCTCTTGGTGACCCCATGGACTGTAGCACACCAGGCCTCCCTGTCCTTCACCAGCTCCTGGAGTTTACTCAAACTCATGTCCGTTGAGTCGGTGATGCCATCCAGCCATCTCATCCTCTGCCGTCCCCTTCTTCTCCTGCCCTCAATCTTTCCCAGCATCAGGGTCTTTTCCAATGAGTTGGCTCTTCGCATCAGGTGACTTCAGAAAACACACAAGCACTCCTTTGAGGTGGATAAGTAATCCTACCGTAGCTTCATTTTTAGAGTTGAAGAGATTGAGGTTTGCGAAGGAGATGTGACTCAGCCAAGGTTGTCTGACTAATCGGTGAGGGAGACTTGGGTCCTCCACTGAACCTTAGGTTCAGTGATCGACAGCACAAGCTTTGGAGCCCACGGCACAGGACTTGACCCTGGCTCTTCTTCTCCTTGGCCATGTGACCTTGAGTGACTCCCCATTGCTCTTGAGGCTTGGTTTTCCTTCTCTATAAGGTAAGCCAGCCTGTCTCCCTTCAAAGAGTGCCCTTGGTGTCTCCCGGCTCAGGGACTTTTTGCAGGGGCAGGGGCAGAAAGCAGAAGCTGTTTGAAGACAGCCCTTCTTCCTGTCCTTTGTAAAAAAAAAAACCTAAGCTCAGTGAGAAGGTTAAGCTCGTGTCCCATGGGTGGAGAGTGAAGAGCCTGCACCTGTGATCGAAGGCCAAGGAGAAAGGAGATGCCCCCACACAGGGAAAGCACCCGAGGTCACGAGTCCTGTGAGTGCTGGGAACCTGGAAATGCCTTGGGGAGATGGCAGGACCTCTGGGGGAAGTTGCCGGGTGGCATACCCTGGGGGCTGAACCCAAGACACAGGGCATTCCAGCCTTGGCAAAGAATCTGGGCTCCAGGCATACAGGGGAAAGGAGGAGGGCTGGACTTCAGGGGATCAGACCCCTTTGGACAGGGGACGTTCATCACAAGAGGAGCCCAGGTAGCTTCTCTCACTCTGTGCTCTGTAAGTGACCCTAAGGGTGAGGAGTAGGGGAGGGGATAGCTCAGTTCACACTGAGATCCACTTTCTGACTTGTTCAGTCGGATGGGGGCTTGGAGTCCTATTGAATGTGCTTTAATAATGTATAAAAGAACATTTTATGAACATCTGAGATCAGGGAGAAAGATGAAGAGACGCAACAAGATGAGGAGGGAAGAGAAAAGACTGGCACTGAGGGCTCTGCTCAGCTGAACCGGGCTGCCGTTTTCCACCTTGTGTGTGTGCTATGCTCAGTCACGTCTGACTCCTCTGTCCATGGAACTCTCCAGGCAAGAAGGCTGGAGTGGGTTGCCATTCCCTTCCTCAGGGGATCTTCCTGACCCAGGGGTTGAACCTGGGTCTTCTGCATGAGGGCAGATTGTTTACCATCTGAGCCACCGGGGAAGCCCTTTTCCCACCATAATCTGACCTTAACCCACTAAAGGGTAAAGGACGTGCGTCATTGATAGAAACGGATGCTTGGGCTCAGGGCAGGGCGGGGACCACCTCTAGGTGAGCCAGAGGGTAGTTACAGAGCTGGGGCCAGTGTTGTCAGGGTGCCACCTCCCAGGGTCTCCCCCAGGTCCTCCGCAGCCCCTCCTCCCCTCATCCTGGTCTTCATGCCCTGAAGGTGTGTACATGCTACCCGTTCTAGAGGAAAGCAGCCTCAGAGCCTCATTCGTCCTCATCTCTAGTCCAGGGCCAGGGTGGATGGGGTGAAGGTCAGAATCTCCACCCCGAGCCCAGCACACATGCCCACCGCAGCGCTGGCATCATCTCATCAACCCTCCCACGAGCCTGTGAGTGATGGTCTCGGGGCTGAATTTCTCAGAAAAGGAAGCTGAGTGGAGGAGAAGTGGCGTGTTTGTCCGAGGCTGCACGACTGAAGCGACTTAGCAGCAGCAGCAGGGTTAGTAGAGGCAGCGCTGGGGTTCACACTCAGGCACTGAATCCGGGGTACACTTGTCAACCCTACTGTTGGCTGAGTGGAACCTCCAGCAAAGTGGATCTCTGGCCTTCTGGGTCTAGAGTGGACCAGACCACACTACACTCCTGAGATGCCCCCTGGGGCAAGCTGGGTCTCTCTGTGTGTCAGTTTCCCCATCTATACAATGGAGGCCAGGACACACCAGATGATTTCCAAGATCTCTTCTGGCCCTAGTCTTTTGTGTTTTTTTTTTTTTTCTTCCTGGCCCATGATCTCCTATTTAAGCCTGCACCTTGTAAGGCAGGAGAGCCTAGTGGCTGCAGTGTGCGGGGAGCCAGAATGCCTAAGTTCAAGCCCAGTGCTCTCATTTAATGCCCATGTGACTTTAGGTGAGTCACTGAGTCCCGTCTGTAAAGTGGGGATGACAACAGCCCTTGTGGCAGACCGTTGTGAGGATTAAATAAAATTAAACCACAGAAGGTCCTTAGAGCAGTCCCTGGCTCTCTGAGGCTGCGAGCATCACTGTGTGTCCTGACCTTGGTGGACACGGAGCTGAGAGCTGATTCTTGTCCTGGCTGAGAGGGTGAGGACCACACAGGCCGTGAGCCTTCCAGGGGCTAGTCCTGAGAAACTTCAGGAGTCCTCAGAAACATCAATCCCCAGGCCCCAGGCAGGCCCGCCCAGCTTCTTACCACCCTGGAGGGAAGGGGTACTGTGAGAACACAGGTTTTCTAGAATGAGGAAGAAGCCCTAAATAAAACAACAAAAAAATCGACTCACGGTTGTCCGGTGGTTGAGCTCCCTGACCTTGCTGGACGCTGAGTCCTGGTGATCGCGTGTCTCAGGTCCGACCCTGTGTCCCAGGCAGAGCTCCTGGGGCTGCTCTCAAACCAGCTTTCTCGCGCATTTGGTTTCTCACAGATGAGTGAGCGTGGGGAGCTCTGGTCTTCCGTCCCTGTCACCACTTCCCCTCTGGGTTCCCGGTGCCATGGTGTTCTTGCCCTTGCCGTTGAATTGCTTCTCAGGGGAATCTCTGGCCAGGGCATAGGCCCAGGGGTCGTGGGATTTGGGTTCCAATCCAGCCTTGCTGTCATGATCTTGAGCAATTCACTTAACCTCCCTAAACCTTAGTTTCTTCATCTGTAAAATGGGGATCAAGTACCAGCCTCACACAGATCACCTAACAGGACATTCTATGCTAATGCTTCTTCCCCATCAGATGAGAGCTTTGAAATCCAACTGCCTTCAGGCACCAGGCAAATACCTGGGTGCTGGTGCAGGGCAAGAGGGACTATGGTGGGGACTATGGGGAAAAGGGAATCCATCTCTCAGCTCCAGGCAAGACTTGCCACCCGGGAGTGCAGATCTAACTGCCAGACGTTCCAAGCATTTGGCACATGTACCACATCTTTTAAGAGACACTAGAAATAGTGACTTTTACATAGCGGCTTCCAGTTTTAGAATGTTGACCACAAAGTCAAATCTGAAAGTGCTAAGTGGGTCAAATCAAACACCATTTTCAGTTTATGTCTGCTGGACCATGGGCTCCCTGAGGGCAGGGAGTGTGTACCCAGTGCCCAGTCCTGAACCTGATACAGTTCAAATGTTTCTCATACCTGTTATCTCAGATAGAATATTTAATGAGAGTCTGCTTCTCCCTAGGGATACACAGGTGAGTATGATAAAGTTCTTGCCTTTCTGGGGTAATGGCCTTTGATGAGCTCATTAGATCTTTTCACCTACTGCCCCTCACAATCCAGGCCTCAAGGGTTAGATTTGGCCAGTAATTCTCAAGAAGGGAGATTTTGCCCCTGAGGTGGAGTTAATAGATTTAGCGAGTAAAATTATAGGATGGTGATATTTGAGACCTGCACGTCCTGAAAGATTATTGTTTCTTATCTGAAATTGAAATGTAACTGGCTCTTCTATACTTTTATTTGGCAACTCTGCCCAGAGGGGACATCTGGCAATATCTGAAGATGTCACGCTTGGCAGTGATCCTACTGACATCTAGTGGGTGGAGGCCAAGAAGGCCACACACAGCCTACAATGCCTGGGACACAGGGATTATCCAGCTCAGTTCAGTTCAGTCGCTCAGTCGTGTCCAACTCTTTGCAACCCCATGAACCGCAGCACGCCAGGCCACCCTGTCCGTCACCAACTCCCAGAGTTTACCCAAACTCATGTCCATTGAGTCAGTGATGCCATCCAACCATCTCATCCTCTGCTGTCCCCTTCTCCTCCTGCCCTCAATCGTCTTTTCAAATGAGTCAGCTCTTAGTATCAAGTGGCCAAGGTATTGGAGTTTCAGCTTCAACGTCAGTCCTTCCAGTGAACACCCAAGATTGATCTTCTTTAGGATGGACTGGTTGGATCTCCTTGCAGATTCTCAAGAGTCTTCTCCAACACGGCAGTTCAAAAGCATCAATTTTTCAGCACTCAGCTTTCTTTATAGTCCAACTCTTACACCATACTCAACATGTCAATAGCACTGGAGTTGAGAAATGGCTCTAGACCCAGCCCAGGTCCCTTCTGAGCAAACCCCACTCTGGAAGGCCTTTCATTTGACAACTTATACCTTGTGTGTGTGGGAGCACTCCTAGGAGCAAGTAATTGACAGTAAGGATGAGAAGAGACACTAGGGTATTAAGAAAGAGGGAAAAAGAGACAGGATGTAGTTGGGGCATGGGGGCACCTGCAGCCTACATCAGACTTCTGTCTGCATAGGAATTGGGGAACACCAGGGATAAGCTAGGAGAGATCCAGGAGATGCTCTCACGACACTGACTCCTGGACCCCTGGCTTTGAGGAGACCCCATCAAGAAGAAGGGGAGGCTGCCCCCCCCCCTGAAGCCTGGCTCCCCATTGCAGCCCAGAGAGTGGAAAGGCAGGCTGAAGGCAGGTCTATGAGAAATGAATAATGAAGGAAGAAAAGGAGGGTGCTAGTTTTGAGGCTAAGGTGAGAACAACACTGGGAATCAGGTTCTGCCGCTACCTGGCTGTGTAACAAGTTACTTCTTTTGCCTGACCTCCATTTCCCCACTTTTAAAATGAGAGGTGCCACTTTTTCTAGATTCCATACGGTGTCTGTCTTTCTCTGTCGGACTTTCTTCACTTGGGGTGATAACTCCCAGGTCCATCGATGTTGCTGCAAGTGGCATTATCTCGTTCTAAATTGGCTGAATAATACTCTCTTGTATGCATATTCCACATCTTCTCTATCCCTTCTGTCAGTGGACATTTAGGTGGCTTCCATGTCTTGGCTATTGTAAATAATGCTGCTATGAACACTGGAGTGCAGGTATCCTTCTGAACCATGATTTTCTCTGCATATACGCCCAGGAGTGGGGTTGCTGGATCATATGGAAGCACTAGTTTTAAAACATACATGTTGGCTGAGGACTTGGCAAAATACTCACGGGGATTTCTGTGCAGATTTTTAGAGCTCTTCTCTAAATTGTTTCTTTTTCTTCATTACTGTGCTCAATACTCTATTATAACCTAAATGGGAAAATGTGAAAAAAAAATAGATATATGTGTGTGTGTAACGGAATCACTTTGCTATATACCTGAAACTAACACAACATTGTTAATCAACTATATTCTAAAAGAAAAAAGATAGGTGCTTGTACAATTTTCAGAGTCACCTAAAGGGCTTGTTAAAACAGATTACTGGCCCACCCTACCCCAAGTTTCTGACTATGTATCCTGGGGTGAAGGCTGAGAATCTGAATTCCTGACAAACTCCCAGGGGAGTTTGGTCCCAGGGGATGCTGTTGGTCCTTGTCCACACCTTGGGCAGCACTGAACAGTGTCACGGGTAAGTGCCTTTCCTGCTCAGTCAGTCCAGGATCTCCGACTCCTCTGGGTACCTTGGGCAGGGCTGGGAGGGCCCACACAGGAAGTCCATTCTCTTTTCCCTGCAGGGAAGGTTCCAAGAGTTGGTTTTCTGTTCTAGTGAACAGCCGGCTCCACCAGCCCTTGTTCTGTGAGACGCTGCCATCTACTGGATGCATCTGCCCATAGCTGGGCCCAGAGCACTGCCGTGTTTGAGGCCTGATTGAAAGAGGAACCTTCCCCCCAGTCTTCTTGCCTGGAGAATCCCATGGACAGACGAGCCTGGTGGGCTACAGTCCATGGAGTTGCAAAGGGCTGGACATGACTGAGGTGACTTAGCACAGCACAGCGCCTTCCCTGGGAGGTGTCTTTCCTACCAGGCCTCACGGAAGCCGCCTTGGTAATGTCTAGGCCACCTGTCCCCTTTAGATGACTTAGTTTCCAATATACAGGACACCTGAGTTAACCTGGGAAATGAAACCAAGATGCTCTGGTAAGCTTGTGGGATAACATGCTATCTCCAAACATTGCTGTGTTCTGCTTTAAAAATCCTGACATTCATTTATTAAATGGAAAAGGATTACTGTACCTTTTCAAATTTTTACTATCTGCACCCTTTTAGTGCTAAGTTGCTTCAGTCAAGTCTGGTTCTCTGTGACCCAGTGGACTGTAGCCTGCCATGTCCCTCTGTCCATGAGATCCTCCAGGCAAGAATACTGGAATGGGTCGCCATGCCCACCTCCAAGGGATCTTCCCAACCCAGGGATCAAACCTGCATCTCTTCCTTCACTGGTAGGCAGATTCTTTACCACTAGCACCACCTGTGAAGCCCAGGTGCAAGCCCAGGTGCCTGCCATAGGGCATGCTTAAGACACAGTGGCTCGCTTAGTTAAACTGGGCGAAAATTTGATAGTAATGTTGGCAAGCCTGCTGTGAGACAGACACTCTTGTACACTTAATAAGCTCACTTAATAAGTGAGTATAAGCTGAAAGTAAGTGAAACTCTATGACATAGTGGGGTGGTTTGAATGCAGGCTCTGGAACTGGACTACACCTGGATTTAGATTCTGGTTTGGGGCAAATCTATGTTGCTTGGTCAAAGCACTTTTTCTGATCTCAGTTTCTTCAACCAAGAACGAGGAACTTGGTCCCAGTCAATGTTTCTCAAAATTTATCTCCATCAGCATCTCCAGGAGAGCTTANTTTTTTTTTTTTTTAAATCAAACATGTTTAAACAAACAACATGTCTTTGGCAGGATCTATCCTGTGCGTCTCCAGTTGACAACTTTTGCCTGAGGACCCTTCTGGTTCTGGCATTTCCACATTGTCCCAACCTCTCCCTCTCTGGCCCGTCCCAGTGAGGATAGCTGGTAACTTTTCATAGATGAATACACGCACATCCCCTCACCAAGGGTAACTATTCTTCCCTTTTCCAAGGGATTTGTATTTCAAAAGAAGGGGGCATGTGACTCCACATCCATTCACAGTTATCCCTGAAATCCATCAGACCCCACCGTGGCTATTTATTGGCCCCCCCTTTTTTTTTCTGATTATGAAAGTAAACAGAAGTCACAGACAAGGTTCACCTACGTGAAAGTTTAAAAAAGAGAGACAGAGAAAGAGGACGGCAGAAGAGATCAATTAGAGGGTCGGTCAACAGAACCTGAGTTTGGAGCCAGACTTTGAGCTCCAGTGCCCAGGTGAAGCACACGGGTATTTCCACCGGCTCTCAGCCCAGCCCTAGCAGAAACAATCGGCTCTATAAATAACAATGTCGACAGGGCCTGAGGGCAGCTCTGAGACTGCCAGGCTCAGGAACCAGAAAGAGTTTAATAATAGCCTCGGTAGTCTCTCACCACTGGGCTCAGACAGTGCAAACAAAGGCAAATGACATCTGGGCTCCCAACCAGGACCTGCGTGTGGCTGGCGTCTTCAATAGCAAAGGACTGGATTTTCATTTTCCAGCTAGGTTCTGGCCGTGAGAAGCAAGGGGCAGCACGGTGGTTAAGCAGTCCACTGCTTCTGGACTTTGAAGCAGATGGACCTATTCCTGATTCTGCCACTGAACGGCCATGTGACCTTGATCAAGTTACTGAATTTCCTTGAACTTCAGGTTTTGCTCACACAATTGTGTGTGTGTGTGTATTAGTCGCTCAGTTGTGTCTAGCTCTTTGCGACCCCACGGACTGTAGCCCACCAGACTTCTCTGTCCATGGGATTCTCCAGGCAAGAATACCAGAGTGGGTTGCCATGCCCTTCTTCAGGGGAACTTCCCGGCACAAGGATGGAACCCGGGTCTCCTGCATTGTAGGCAGATGATTTACTGTCTGAGCCACCAGGGAAGCCCTCCCCTTGTACTAATACCACCTATCAACTGATGGAAAGCCAAATATACATATCAGGAACAAGTGCAAACGCAAGAGAAATAAGGCAGATACAGATGCTGTCACTAAGACTCTCTCCCCGACAAAACTGTAGATGGTCTCCTGAGTCCCCTTTTCAACTTGGCCTTGATTTTGGCCCCTAGCCTGCCTTAGGCCTGCCCATCCCAGTCCTAGCAAACAAGCAGGCTAAATCATCTTTCCATCATTGATATCCTATCAAATTCCTCATCGCCCAACTGTGACGTCTTAGTCCTTGGACAGCCTTTGGCAAGAATCCCATTAGATCAGTTTAGCAAGAATCCCCCTGCCCTCAAGGACTTTTCCTAGTAACTTTCCATCCATTGGCACCCCCTTTCTGCTCCTTGGCTTTAAATCCCCAGCTGCCTTCGCTGTACAGTGAATCCCCTATGAATGAACCTTCAAGCTGTGAACTTTCAAAGATGCAAACACACATCTGTTTCCAGCAAGGAACCAGAGCCGGTGCCACCAATGTCAGGTGTGAGTGAGATGGAGCTTGCCCTCGGTCTCCTATTGCTGACGATCCTTCATCTCTACCATCTCCTACCTCCTCTCCCTTATCCAGGCAGTAACTTTTCTTCCCTGTCCACTCGATGCCAGTCTCTGTATACCAGCTGCGGTACTGTACTACTGTACTTTTCAAGGTATCAGTTCAGTTCAATTGCTCAGCCGAGTGCAACTCTTTGCGACCCCATGGACAGCAGCACGCCAGGCCTCCCTGTCCATCACCGACTCCTGGAGTTTACTCAAACTCATGTCCATCGAGTCGGTGACGCCATCCAACCATCTCATCCTCTGTCGTCCCCTTCTCCTCCTGCCTTCAACCTTTCCCAGCATCAGGGCAGCTCTTTGTATCAGGTGGCCAAAGTATTGGAGTTTCAGCTTCAATCTTTCAAGGTACTGTAAGATTAAAAATGTTTGCCTTATTTTCGTGTGTTTTTTAATGTACGTATTATTTGTGTGCTAAGCATTATAAACCTATACAGCACTGTATAGCTGCTTGTGTTAGTTGGGTACCTAGGCTAACTGTTGGACTTACGAACAAATTGGACTTATGAACACACTCTCAGAATGGAACTTGTTCGTAAGTAGGGAACTTAGTGTATTTGAAGGTGAGTCCCATCTCTCTCCTCTGCTGCAACATTCCTCTCACAATATTCCTGAGCTAAATCTTCCTCACTGTTTTAACAAGAATCAGAATAATTGTTCTCCAATTTCCCCAACTGGGACAAAAACTGAGAAAATTAACTCAAGAGAAATAAGCACCGGGTAGTAAATCCTACGTTCCTATTATAAACTTCATACTATCCCAGTACCTGGCATGAACACCCAGTCCTCAAGTATGTGTTGAATGAATAAGTAAGGAGTGTCCCCAGGCTGGAAAAACAATGAGAGCCATAGTGTGTAAGAGCTGAGTTCTGCCCACTGCCTTAGCCCAGGTGTGGGATGGTTTGTGGAGAAGGACCACCGAGAGTCGGGAGATCTGCGTCTGGTCCCTGGGGCTGCAGCCTCAGTTCCCTCATCTGTGAAATGAGCAGGCTGCTTTGGTAAAGAGCTATTTTTTTTTATTTTTTACTGTAATCCATGAAAAATTCAGTTTGCGTTATGACCCAGTACATTCATAACATTTACACTCAGCCATAAACAAGAATGAAATAATGTCATTTGCAGCAACATGGATGGTCCTAAAGACTGTCATACTGAGTGAAGTAAGTAAGACATAGAAAAATGTCGTATGATATCATTTGTATGGATCTAAAAAAAGGGTTATAAATGAATCTATTTATAAAATGGAAATAGAGTCACAGATGTAGAAAACAAACTTATGGCTATGGGAGGTGGGGACAGGGTGGAAGGATACATTGGGAGATTGGAATCAACGTATACACACTGCTATACATAAAACAGATGGCTAATAAGGACATACTGTTTAGCACAGGGAACGCCGCTCAATACTCTGTAATGACCTACATGGGAAAAGAAATCTAAAAAAGGGTGGAGAGAAGACAAAAGCAAGGGAGAAAGGGAAAGATCTAAACAACTAAAGCAGAGTTCCAGAGAATAGTAAGAAGAGATTTTAAAAATAAAAGTCTTCTTAAATGAACAACGTAAAGAAGTAGAGGAAAGCAATAGAATGGGAAAGACTAGAGAGCTCTTCAAGAAAATTGAGGGCATCAAGGGAACATTTCATGTAAGGACAGACACAATAAAGGACAGAAATATTAAGGATTTAATAGAAGAAGAGGAGATTAAGAAGAGGTGGCAAGGATACATAGAAGAACTATACAAAAGAGGTCTTAATGACTGGGATAACCACAGTAGTGTGGTCACTCACCTATAGCCAGACACCCTGGAGTGTGAAGTCAAGTGGGCCTTAGGAAGCATTACTACAAACAAAGCTAGAGGAAGTGATGGAACTCCAACTGAGCTATTTAAAATGCTAAAAGATGATGCTGTTAAAGGGCTGCACTCAATATGCTAGCAAATTTGGAAAACTCGGCCATGACCACAGGACTGGAAAAGGTCAGTTTTCATTCCAGTCCCAAAGAAGGTCAGTGCCAAAGAATGTTCAAACTACTGAACAACTGTGCTCATTTCACATGCTAGTAATGTTATGGTCAAAATCCTTCAAGCTAGGCTTCAACAGTATGTGAACTGAGAACTTCCAGATGTACAAGTTGGGTTTAGAAAAGGCAGAGGAACCAGAGATCAAATCACCAACATTTGTTGGATCATAGAGAAAGCAAGAGAATTCCAGAAAACATCTACCTCTGCTTCATTGACGAAGCTAAAGCCTTTGGCTGTGTGGATCATAAGAAACTGTGAAAAATTCTTAGAGATGGGAATACCAGACCCCCTTACCTGTCCCCTGGGAAACCTGTATACCGGTCAAGAAGCAACAGTTAGAACCTTACATGAAATAACTGACTGGTTCAAAATTGGGAAAGAAGTACTACAAGAGTATACATTGTCACTCTGCTTATTTAACTTCTATGCAGAGCACATCATGTGAAATGCCAGGCTGGATGAGTCACAAGCTGGAATCAAGATTGCCGGGAGAAATAGCAACAACTTCAGTTATGCAGATGATACCATTCTAATGGCAGAAAGCGAAGAGCAATTAAAGAGCCTCTTGATAAGAGTGAAAGAGGGGAGTCAAAAAGCTGGCTTAAAACTCAACATTCAGAAAACTAAGATCATGGCATATGGTCCCTTCACATCATGGCAAATAAAAGGGGGAAAATGGAAGCAGATTTTATTTTCTTGGGCTCCAAAATCACTGCAGACAGTGACTGCAGCCTTGAAATTAAAAGATGCTTGCTCCTTAGGAGGAAAAACTGTGACAAACCTAGATAGCATATTAAAAAGCAAAGACATCACTTTGCCGACAAAGATCCGTATACTCAAAGCTGTGGTTTTTCCCAGTAGTCATGTACTGATGTGAGAGTTGGAACGTTAAGAAGGCTGAGTGCTGAAGCATTGATGGTTTCAAATTGTGGTGCTGGAAAAGACTCTTGAGTCCCTTAGACAGCAAGGAGATCAAACCAGTGAATCCTAAAAGAAATCAACCTTGAACATTCATTGGAAGGACTGATGCTGAAGCTGAAGCTCCAATACTTTGGCCACCTGATGTGAACAGCCGATTCATTTGGAAAGACCCTGATGCCTGGAAAGATTGAAAGCAAAAAGAGAAGAGGGCAGGGGAGGGTGAGATGGTTGGACGGCATCAGTGGACATGAATTTGAGCAAACTCCAGGAGAGAATGAAGGACAGAGAAGCCTGCCGTGTTGCAGCCCATGGGGTCGAAAAGAGTCAGATACAGCTTGGCAGCTGAGCAACAACAACAGGCGATGAAAATCAATTAAAGAACAAAAAAAGATCAGCATTCAGGACACAATACCATATTGGCCCAGCTGACCTTCCTCCCGCTCCCCAATATGTTTTAGTTCCGTGGGTCTTTCCAAGGGAAATAAAAGTGAATGATGCAAGATCATCTTAAACTGACCTAACCAGAGGCAGACATCTCTTCAGGACTTTTGTTTCCAGGAGCCCTGCTCTGATGAAGAGCGTGTGAATTATGAGCTGCGTGGAGCTGAGGCTGAGACAAGATCAGGTGAGGCTGTTGAATGTGCAGAGTGTGCTCCTCTCTCCTCTCTGAATTTTTGATACACAGATCCAAGTGACCACCATCCCTAATATTTCCTTCCCATAGCTGAGTTTGCTGGTCAAAACATCACTACTTCATTTATTGGATAATTTGAGACTTGATATTTGTCTTTGAGATATTCCAAGTTTTCCATTAGCTTTTGTAGCAAGTATTAGTAAAAGAGAAAAACTGTACTTGAATAGTAATTTAATTATTTAAATAAACAACTATCCAAAAAATAATATTTACATAGTGTATATAAAATTACAATCTCTCCCCCGCCTGTTCGGCAGCGGCGGAGGCGGCGGTGCGGAAGCGGTTGTCCCTGCCTCTCCGCCACCTCCACCTCGGCCTATCCCGGGGCTGGCGGCGCTGGCGGGGAGGGGGACAGTAGTTGTAGACGCTGCCCCTGCCTCAGAGAAGATACCACGTTGAGTGAGCAAAGACTGAACATTTACAGATACATTTTGTAGAAGGCTTATAAGAACTAGTGACATAATTTGAATCATAATGGATTTCACATTATGAGCTCCTCGGTTGTTGCACAGTTTCGCTATTTGGAGAAAGTTCATGCTAAAAAACGGAAGCAATTAATGAGTGAATATGATCAGATTTCTCCACCAAGGTCTCAATCTGATAAGGAGAATCCCTTGTCAAGCTAATGAAGCATTCAAAGAAGACATATGACTCTTTTCAAGATGAACTTGAAGATTATATTAAAGTGCAGAAAGCCAGAGGCTTAGAGCCAAAGACTTGTTTCAGGAAGATGAGAGAGGATTATTTGGAAACCTATGGGTACAAAGAAGAGGTCGACTCTAGACCCAGGTGTAGAATGTTTGAGCAAAGACTCCCATATGGAACCGTCCAAACCTACCCAAGATCATGCAGTATTTCACAAAGAGTGGAAAAGCAGTTACCTCAGTGGCTACCAGCTCATGACAGCAGGCTGAGACTAGACTCCCTGAGCTACTCTCAGTTCACCAGGGACTGTTTCTCAGGAAAACCTGTACCCCCGAACCTTAGTCAGCACGAGTCTAACTGTAGCTCATACAGTGTAGAATCTAGAGTTTACAGGCACCTCCCCTCAGAAAATAGTACCAGTGCCCATCAGGCTAGTTATAAACACATACATCAGAAGAGGAAAAGGCACACAGAGGAAGGCNCTTTGAGATATTCCAAGTTTTCCATTAGCTTTTGTAGCAAGTATTAGTAAAAGAGAAAAACTGTACTTGAATAGTAATTTAATTATTTAAATAAACAACTATCCAAAAAATAACATTTACATAGTGTATATAAAATTACAATCTCAATTTCATGCAACAATAATAGTCTCCTTTATTCTCTTTGAATCTACTCTGTTTTATTTTTAAAATGCTATTTGTAGCCAAAAACATACTTTTTAATCATCCACGAATGGGTCACAAACTGAAATCTGCAAATCCTTCTTAGACAATAAATGCTGGAGAGGGTGTGGAGAAAGGGAAAACCTCTTGTACTGTCGGTGGGAATGAAAACTGATACAGCCACTGTGGAGAACAGTATGGAAGTTCCTTAAAAACTGACAACAGAACCACCAAATGACCCAGCAACCCCACCACTGGGCAAGTACGTAGAGAAAACAGTGATTCAAAAAGACACACGCACCCCAGCATTCACTGCATCGCTAGGTACAATCGCCAGAATACGGAAGCACTTATATGCCTCTCAACAGAGGAACGGATAAAGAAAACGTGGTAGACAATGGAATGTTACTCAGTCATAAAAAGGAACAAAATTGGGGCATTTGTAGATGTGGGTGGACCTAGAGACTGTCATACCAAGTGAAGTAAGTCAGAAAGAGAAAAACAAATGTCATATATTCACACTTGGAATCTAGAAAAATGGTATCGGTGATCTTATTTGCAAAAATAAATAGAGACAGAGATGTAGAGAACACATGTATGGACAAGGAGGGAAAGGGGGGCAGGCTGAGCTGGGAGACTGGGATCGACAATCCCAATGGTATATACACTATTGATACTGTGCATGTAACCGGTAACTAGTGAGAACTGACTGCATCGCTCAGAGGACTCTACTCGGGGCTCTGTGGGGACCTCAATGGGAAGGAAATCCAAAAGAGAGGATATATGTGTGTGTGTGTGTGTGTATATCTGATTCATTTGCTGTACAGTAGAAAGTAACACAACATTGTAAAGCAATTATATTCCAATAAAACTTAAAACAACACCACCAAAAACAGCCCTTGTGAGAGGCCCTCCTATCCAGGTCTGGAATTCTGGCCTGCCTGCATATCGAGGCTTCGCATCTTTGGTCATGCTGTCATAGCAGCCTGCAATGCCCTCTCTCTCTGCTTCTCTGTGTGGTCTGGACTCCTTCCCAGATGGCCCGGTGGTAAAGGACCTGCCTGCCGAAACAGGAGACACAAGAGACGTGGGTTTGATCCCTGGGTCAGGAAGATCGCCTGGGGAAGGAAATGGCAACTGGCTCCAGTACTTTTGCTGGGAAATCCCATGGACAGAGGAGCTTGATGGGCTACAGTCCATGGGGTCACAAGAGTCAGACGCGGCTGAGCAGAGCACCACCACCTTCTTCCAGGCCTAACCAAATCCTTTCCCCTGTAGATCTTCCCTGCTAAGTCAGGAGTCCCGCTTCTCAACCTGCTTTTTTTTTTTCATAAATGGCTATATTTTTGTCTGGCAATTAGCTAGTAGTTATGCTTATGTGTCTAGAACTGTGCTTGGGTCTATGGAGGAGTCAAAAAGGCAGAAGACTCATTCAGGGTCCAGGTGCTGACATGGAGGGATCAGCAAGACACGAGGAACAGGGGACGTGAGAAGGCAGCCTGGAGTGGGGCAGTGGGGACTATCCTGCAGAAGGGGGAGGGGAGAGAACCCGCTTTTCACTTCCCCGTTCAGAGGAGTGGAGGATGGGCGAGGAGAGTGAAGGCTGAGGACAGAATGAGCCCCAAAGCAGGGGAGGAGCAGACAGAACCCCTCCTTGAACAAACAGGAGGCGCACCCGGGACCTCTGTGCAGGGGTCCAGGGAAGTGGGTCAGAGGGAAGCGCTTCCTGCTGCCTCACTGGCTGGGCTTGGTGATGAAGCAACCTTAGGGTCAGCAAAGGCAGTTTCCACTCTGGGCAGATGCCGAAGAATCCGACTGGCTGGACACTCCTGACTCAGGGTTGACTCAAGAAGCTGTTGATACATTTACCTTGAACCTTTGAAGAAAAGAAAGTTGACTAGACTATTTCACAGTTTGGGGATTCTCTGGTGGCTCAGATGGTAAAGAATCCGCCTGCAGTGCAGGAGATGAGGGTTTGATCCCTGGGTCGGGAGACGCCCTGGAAAAGGAACTGGCTACCCAGTCCAGCATTCTTCCATTCTCCAGTATACCTGGAGAATTCCACGGACAGAGGAGCCTGGTGGGCTACCGTCCATTGGGTTTCAAACAGTCGGACAGGACTGAGCGACTCACACACACACACACACACACACACACACACACACACACACTTCATGGTTTTCCATTGGAAACGGAGTAGCAACGAAGATTCTCTCCTTGACCGAACTCTGCTCAGGCTCCCCGGGACTTTTCAATTAGGCTTCAACTTTTGGATTTTCGTGTTCATCTCTGCCGTCCGGTTCTAGGAAGAATCCTGCTAGGTTGGTTTAGCTAGAATCCCTCATCCTCTGTGTCCCATCTGCCTCCATATCTAATTTGATTTCCCATCCTCCACCACCCCCAGGTGATAACTGGTCACCCTGACTGGACTTCAGCAGGAATCCTGTTGGATCAGTTTAGCCAGAACCCCCATCCCCCTTACTCCTGATGTTTCCTCTTAGTAATTCTCCATCCATTCACACCCACCCTACCCCTTGGTGATCAATCCCCTCTTGCTCATTGTAAGGTGAGTGTAGAGAAAAAGAGAGCGAGCCGGACAGTCAGGTAAGAAAAGGAAATTTACTAGAGGGAAAACAGAGGGTAACTGGCCCTTAAGGAGAACCAGCATCCTCCCTTTCTGACGGAGTCCTTCTTATACCCCACCAATGAAAAATTCTCTGAAGGGATGGTCACGTAGCTGGAGGTCTGGAGTCTGGTGGTCTCACAGCTTTGAGAAGATAGGCGCCAGTGAGATAACAGGATGCCATTTGGGCAATTTGGTCAGTCTCACAGATCACTGTGATTTATTCTTTGTTTTTCGAGGTCAACATAACGAGCCATCTTATTAATGAGACCCCCTGTGGGGCCTATCACCCATACGGTATTCAGAGTTGCATCCAGTCTCTCTCCAGCAGCAAAAACGCATTGCAAAGACTTCCCTGGCAGTTCAGTGATTAAGAACCTGCCTGTTAATGCCGGAGACACTGGTTCTATCCCTGTTCCAAGAAGATCCCACATGCCTTGGGGCAACTGAGCCCGTGCACCACAACTACTGAAGCCCGAGCTCTGGAGCCTGGACTCTGGGCTCCACAACAGGAAAATCCACCACAATAAGAAGCCCACACACTGCAACTAAAGAGTAGCCTCAATCACCGCAACTAGAGAAAACCCGCACATAGCAATGAAGACATAATGCAGCCTCCCCCCACCAAAAAAATCCATTGCAGTGGCCCCTACACTTACCATGATGCCCACCCCCACCACAAATAGTCTGTTACCATCTCTAACACGTGCCATAAGTAATTTTCCAGTAGCTTTCAGGACCCATGAGAAAATACGGAAAACAGTCCACAAGCAAAAGTTTGTAGGGAACACCTGGATGGTTGAAGAAGCAACAGTGGAGGCAAGGTTGGATCGGGTTCAAGTTCTAGTTCTGCCTCATCCTGGCTGTGTGACCTAGAACAAGTCGGAGCCTTAGGTGCTTCTCCTATAACATTAGAGGATGGGGTGGATTGCCCAGCTCTGACTTTCATTAGGTACTTAGTAAGCGCTCATTGAATAAATGAAAAGAAAATAAAAACAACCTTTAAGTATTGAAGCCTCATTGTAAACAGTTCTAGACACATAAGCGGACAAATAAATACCTACCAACTAACTGACAGATGCTGATGCTGAAGCTGAAACTCCAATATTTTGGCCCCCTGATGGGAAGAACTGACTTATTTGAAAAGACCCTGATGCTGGGAAAGATTGAAGGCAGGAGGAGAAGGGGATGACAGAGGACAAGATGGTTGGATGAAATTACCGACCTGAAGGACATGAGTTTGAGTAAGCTCCGGGAGTTGATGATCGACAGGGAAGCCTGGTGTGCTACAATCTATGGGGTCGAAAGAGTCAGACACGACTGAGCAACTGAACTTAGCTGAACTGACAGATATAACCATCTAAGAAAAAAATAAAAACAGATTGAGAAGTGGGACCTGTGACCTAGCAGGGAAGATCTATAGGAGAAGGGATTTGGTTAGACCTAGAAGGAGTCAAGGCATAGAACTAAACTTTTCAATAAATACATTTTCATTTGTGAGAAAATCTCACAACACTTAGCAATAAGGATCATACATCCATATGACATTGTGTGTGAAAATATAGCATAGTCTTCTCTAGGAAGGAGGGAGAAGGCAGTCTATGATTTGGCTGAGATCAGATCTATCATCCTTTGTGCCCTGGACTCAAATCTTCAAAGGGTCTTATAGGCCAGGAGGCAAACCTACTTTATTTCAGGGTTTCCTTTCTCCTTGCTTTGATCTGTTTCTTCAAAGCACTCGTTATCTGATATCCACTGATTATTTGACTTAGTTTTTCATTTGTCTGTTTCTCTTCCCTAAAATGTAAACTCCACAAGGCAAGGATCTATGTCTATTTTGCTCCCTTATATAAAACTAGACAGTGTGTTAAAAAGCAAATGACATCCCTTTTCCAACAAAGGTCCATATAGTCAAGGCTATGGTCTTTCCAGTAGTCAAGTACGGATGTGAGAACTGGATAATAAAGAAGGCAGAGCACAGAAGAATTGATGCTTTTGAGCTGTGGTGCTGGAGAAGATGCTTGAGAGTCTCTTGGACAGCAAGGAGATCAAAACAGTCAATCAAAAAGGAAATCAGCACTGAATACTCTTTAGAAGAACTGATGCTGAGAAGGGGACGACAGAGGATGAGATGGTTGGATGGCATCACTGACTCAATGGACATGAGTTGGAATAAATTCCGGGAGATGGTGAGAAACAGAGAGGCCTGGTGTGCTGCAGTCCATGGGGTTGCAAAGAGTTGGACACGACTGAGAGACTGAACTGAACTGAACTGATGCTGAAGCTGAAGCTCCAATACTTTGGCCACCTGATTCAAAGAGCTGACTCATTGGAAAAGACCCTGATGCTGGGAAAGATTGAGGGCAGGAGGAGAAGGAGATGACAGAGGATGAGACAGTTGGATGGCATCACTGATTCAATGAATAGGAACTTGGACACACCTTGGGAGATGGTGAGGGAGGGGAGCTTGGTGTGTCGCAGTCCACGGGGTCACAAAGAGTTGGACATGACCTGGCGACTGAACAACAACAGCAACATCCTCTGTGCCTGGAATGGTGTTTGGCTGGGCTGGGTCTTTGTTGCTGCGTGACTGTTTCTCTAGTTGTGGCGAGTGGGGGCTGCTCTCTAGTTGTGCTGTCCGGGCTTCTCGTTGCAGCCACTTCTCTGGTTGTGGACCATGGGCTCGTGGGCTCGTGGGCTCGTGGGCTTCAGTAGGAGTTGTGCATGTGAGATCCTCCCGGATCGGGGATTGAATCCATATCTCCTGCATCAGCAGGCAGATTCTTTACCATGGAGCTACCATGGGAAGCCCTGGTGTAGATCGTTTTTAAAGCCTTTATTGGATGTTAGAATACTGTTTCTGTTTTGTGTTTTTGACTTAAGGCATTTGTGGAATCTTAGCTGCCCAACCAGGGATGGAACTCACACACGGCACTGGGAGGCAAAGTCTGAACCACCAGACTGACAGGGAAGTCTCTCAGTGAATGTTTATCAAGATCCTAATTCCTATTGGGCCCCGTTCCAGAGGCTGGGGTTACAGCAGTGAACAAAAGAAAACCTTTGCCCTCAGGCTGCTTACATCCTCGTATCCTCCCATAAGAAAAGAGACATGATCCAGGTTCTTATTTTGCTGAGCCCAATGCCACTCACCATCCTTTAGAGTGCAGCACTCCAGGCTGCCACTGTCGACTGGAGTTGGCCGAAATAAACCCTATTTGCCATGCATGAATAGGTGAGTCAATAAAGGCAGGAATCCCAATCGTGTGCTGGGCAGTCAGAACCTCTGGCTGGCCCAGGACTCGGAGTATCTTCCCACTGGTCCCAGTGTCTCCCATTTTCCTTTCCCCAGCCGCTGACCTATCCCGGGGGGTGGAGGGCAAGGAGGCTCACCCAGGTGCAGATCAGATGGAAAGGCCCTAGAGGTGACCAGGCTGTGCTGAAGCTGGGAGTGGAGCCTGGGGTAAGCAATGGGCACAGGCTCTGGGATGGGTGGTTCGTGGTTCAAATCTCTACTTCTCTATTCATTTGTGTGACCCCGGGAAAATCACTGCACCATTCCGAGTCTTAGTTACCTCACTTGTTAAATGGGATAATTGGCTTTGAAGGGTTCCCTGGTGGCTCAGCTGGTAAAAATCCGCCTGCAATGCAGGAGACCTGGGTTCGATCCCTGGGTTGGCAAGGTCTCCTGGAGAAGGAAAAGGCCACCCACTCCAGTATTCTGGCCTGGAGAATTCCATGGACTGTATAGGGCATGGGGTTGCAAAGAGTCGGACACAACTGAGTAACTTTCATTTTCACCTTGAAGGGTTCACACGAAGATTAGGTGAATAGGGACCGGCTGTGCTCGGCACACAGTAGTCGCTCAGCAAGCGTGTGATGAGTGAATGATGGCCTGAGTGAGTGAACGCCTTTGTGTTCTAGCAGGGAAAGCGGACCACCAGCCCCGTGCCCCAACTCCTTTTCCCAGACCCCAGGTCAGGTTCTAAATTCCCATAACTTTCGGGCTGCTGAACAACAGGAAGAGCACTGGGCTTGGGGTCACAAGCTTTGGGTTCAAGCCCTGTCCCACGACCAGTAGCTGAGTGATTTGGGGTAAGTCAGTTTGCCCAAGTCAGCTAAACCTTAGTTCCTTCCTTATAGAATGGAAATGCTGTAACTGCTAATATTATTAAGAAAATTGCGAAATTATTAAGTATTCTGTACCTCCTGGGCTCCGAGCCCTTTATTATTATTATTATTAACATTTTTGATCACGCCTCACAGCATACCCCGACCAGGTATCAAACCCATGGACCTTACATTGGAAGGGCCAAGTCTTAACCACTGGGCTGCCAGGGAAGTCCCACTCTGAGCCCTTTAAACACACTACTTCCCTTACCCCTCACACCCCCCAGGGAGATAGAGATACTCATCTCCATTTTACCAAGGATACCTGACTCAAAGACATTAAGTAACCTGCCCACGTTTGTGCATTGCCCGAGTAACAGGGCTGAGATTCAAAACCAGGCCATCGAGCTCCAGAGCCTTGCTCTGAACATTGTGTTGACCCAGTGGGGTGGGGTGAAACTCGCGGAGCGCTTGTGAAAGTAAGTGAAAGGGCTTCTGTAAATGCAAGCTGTGCTGTGTGCAAAGGTGCAGAAACCTTTTTATAGCTGTAGCTCCCTCAGAGCTCTTTTTCATGTTCTGCATTACATAGTGTATACAGTTGCTCTTGTTTCCGACTCCTGCCGTCAAAACTCCCTAAAGGCAAGAACCATGTCTTATTCATCTCTGCACCCACACAACATTCAGTCCAGTTCTAAAAACTGAACTGGAGCTCAAGAATAAACATAGAGGGTGTGGGTGCCATGTATAAGCTGAGGCACTCAGGTAATGATATTTGCTCATTAAAATGTAATGAAAACAAGAACACCTTTCAAAACACATTAAAAAAAAAACCTCAGTCTTCCTGATACACTTTGAAATCACACTTTCTATTCTAGGCTTTAAAACTCCACCTATCCTTTTCTTTCTGAAAGTTTGCAGATGTGGTCTCAAAAGAAGGGGAATAAAGAGAAGCAGAGGGTCGCAGGGACACATTTCTCAGGGAAGGAAGAGGGTCTTCCATTCACAAGTAGCAGAAATCTGACTGGGGGAAGTTATTTGAAAGCAGAATCCTCTCAGGCCCAGAGGTTCTGTGGAAACCCGTCTTTTCAAAGTTATCTTGTGTGTGACCTGACCCAGAAACTCTGGGGAAGTTCGAGAGAGATTTGATATTATGAGGCAGCTGCCCAGGAAGTTAGGTTTGAGGCAGGAGGCAGATGGGCCCCCCAGGACAAAGCAATTGGAGATTCTTTCTCTATTGACAGAAACTCCAAGACAAGAATAGCAGGGCAATTAAGGGAGGAGGCTGAAGCCTGCACATACCACGTATTTCTCATTCCAAAGGCTAGAGACCCCCCGACCAAACGTTCACAGAAAAGGCTCCTTGGAAGTCAAAGAGGAGTCATGTCAAAGGATATTCTACCCATAGGCCTTTGAGATAGAATCCATCTTGGCTAAGAGATATGTGTGTACACAGGAAAGGATCCTGAGATGCACCAAATATGGACTGGGAACCAGGCAAATCGTAATGATTGGCCAAAGGAAACCTGGAAGAAATGCCCCATCAAAGTAATTCAAACTGCCACGAGGGCACGACTCAGCAACTCAGGGACTCTCGCCCAAGCCTGCCCGTGTGTCTATCCACACATACTGTACTCTTTTTCCTCCTGATAAATACGTTACTTGCTTCACTACTTTCCATCTTTGCAGAAGTTCTCTGCAAAGCCAAAGGGCCAGGGCCCTTGTCACTGACCACTGGTCTAAGGGCTAGGGTCTGGTGCTTCCATTGCCGTGGCCCAGCCTCCATCTCCGGTTGGGAACCCAAGCCACCCGAGATCATGTCCACAAGCTTCCCTCCGTCTGAGGTTCTTCTTATAGAAGCCTGGAAAACCTAAATCGTTCCCAGTGGAGCAAGAAGGGAAATTCTTCAGCATGTTTGTGTCAGTGGGTTTGTCAGTCCTTTTCCACAGTGAGTAGCTAACTCCCCTAACAAGTTGATGCTGAACCAAAATAGGATTCATTTGACTAGAGCTAAATGCAACCGGAAGAGCTCATTCTCCTACTCATGAACAGTCATCTAAGACTTTAGCCAGTGGTAAATATAAGCTCTGAATTATAACCACTAGCACTTCACATTCTTCTGAGCTGTTGAAACAGCCAAGTGAGCATAAAAAGTACAATGGCTAAAAACAACAGTTTTGGAATCGAACAGGCCAGGTTTGACTCTCAGTTCAGTTCAGTTCAGTTGCTCAGTCGTGAAATGAGCACAATTGTTCAGTAGTTTGAACATTCTTTGGCACTGCCCTCCTTTGGGATTGGAATGAAAACTGACCTTTTCCAGTCCTGCGGCCACTGCTGAGTTTTCCAAATATGCAACACTTTCACAGCATCATCTTCTAGGATTTGAAATAGCTCAGTTGGAATTCCATCACCTCCACTAGCTTTATTCGTTGATTCTTCCTAAGGTCCACTTGATATCACACTCCAGGGTGTTTGGCTGTAGGTGAGTGATCACACCATTGTGCTTATCTGTGTCATTAAGATCTTTTTTGTACGGTTCTTCTGTGTATTCTTGCCACCTCTTCTTAATATCTTCTGCTTCTTTTAGATCGATACCATTTCTGTCCTTTATTGTGCCCATCTTTGCGTGAAATGTTCCCTGGGTATCTCTAATTTTCTTGAAGAGATCTCTAGTCTTTCCCAATCTATTGTTTTCCTCTACTTCTTTGCACTGATCACTGAGGAAGGCTTTCTTATATCTCCTTGCTATTTTTTGAACTCTGCATTCAGATGGATACAACTTTCTTTTCCTCCTTTGCCTTTTGCTTTTCTTCTTTTCTCAGATATTTGTAAGGCTTCCTCAGAAAACCATTTTGCCTTCCTGCATTTCTTTGTCTTGGGGGTGGTTTTTATCATAGCCTTCTGTATAATGTCATGAACCTCTGCCCGTAGTTCTTCAGGCACTCTGTCTATCAGATCTAATCCCTTGAATTGATTTGTCACTTCCACTCTTAAATTGTAAGGGATTTGATTTAGGTCATACCTGAATGGTCTAGTGGTTTTCCCTGCTTTCTTCAATTTAAGTTTGAATGTGGCAATAAGGAGTTCATGATCTGAGCCACAGTCAGCTCCTGGTCTTGTTTTTGTTGACTATATAGAGCTTCTCCATCTTTGGCTGCAAAGAATATAATCAATCTGATTTTGGTGTTGACCATCTGGTGATGTCCATGTGTAGAGTCTTCTCTTGTGTTGTTGGAAGAGGGTGTTTGTTATGACCAGTGCATTCTCTTGGCAAAACTCTGTTAGCCTTTGCCCTGCTTCATTTTGTCCTCCAAGGCCAAACGTGCCTGTTGTTACTCCAGGTATCTCTTGACTACCTACTTTTGCATTTCAGTACTCTATGATGAAAAGGACATCTTTGTTTGGTGTTAGTTCTAGAAGGTCTTGTAGGTCTTCACAGAACCGTTCACCTTCAGCTTCTCAGCCCCATCATTTTGTAGCTGTGAGCATAGGTAAATAGTTTCATCCGTTTAAAACTTAATACCGTCCAGTACAAACTAGGTTTAATGGGTTAGAGATTCCCAGGGCTCTTGTCAGGATTAAATGAGAATGTGTACATGTACGTGGCTTCCCAAGTGGCACTAGCAATACAGAAGACGTGAGAGGTGCTGGTTCAGCCCTGGGGTCAAGAAGACCCTTGGAGGATGGCACAGCAACTCCCTCTAGTTGTTACCAAGTCCAAGCTTGCTCTGCTTGCAGCACAACAGACCAATGAATCTGAGAGATGAGGTGTTGAGGCAAGGAAAATGAATTTATTTGGAAAGCCTGCTGACCAAGAAGATGGCAGGCTAGCGCCTCAAAGCAACCATCTTCTCAGGGTCTGAATGCCAGTTTCTTTTATAGATCAGAGAGAAAGAAGCAATGAGGAACTCAAGTCAAAAGGCAGAATAGAGTGTGAGAGGCAGTGGGAAAGTAAAGTGAAAAGGTCTTCAGTCTTGCAAAACATCTGCAAGAGAATGGCCAGCCTCTGGAAGGCATATGTTAATCTCTTCTATTCACAGGTGGGCAGGGACAAACCATCTCTCCTTGAGCTGAACAAAGGCACTTTAGTTTACAGTCAAGCAGAGGGGCAGGATCCTCTGAGGCAGGCTATTATGTATAATTAACCCACTCCAGTATTCCTGCTTGGAGGATTCCCATGGATAGAGGGCCTGGCCGGCTGCAGTGCATGGGGTCGCAAAGAATTGGACATGACAGAGTGACTATGCACATAAGAACAAAAGGAACAAAAAGCAAGTCAAACAGACATGGAGTCAAAATCGGCTTCTTCCCTGCAACGCAGTGTTCTTGCCTGAAGAATCCCATGGACAGAGCAGCCTGCCGGGCATGAAATCGCAAAGAGACTGACATGACTGAAGGGACTTTAGTCCATGACAGGCAACTATTTATACAATATTTACATTGCATTTATAACGATTTGCATAATATTTACGATGTATTAGGTATTATAATCATGATGGTGTGATCACTCACCTAGAGCTAGACATCCTGGAATGTGAAGTCAAGTGGGCCTTAGAAAGCATCACTACAAACAAAGCTAGTGGAGGTGATGGAATTCCAGTTGAGCTATTTCNTCTTGATGAAAGTGAGAGAGGAGAGTGAAAAAGTTGGCTTAAAGCTCAACATTCAGAAAACAAAGATCATGGCATCCGGTCCCATCACTTCATGTGAAATAGATGTGGAAACAGTGGAAACAATGTCAGACTTTATTTTTTGGGGCTCCAAAACTGCTGCAGATGGTGACTGCAGCCATGAAATTAAAAGACGCTTACTCCTTGGAAGAAAAGTTATGACCAACATAGATAGCATATTCATTACTTGCCGACTTAGGTCCGTCTAGTCAAGACTATGGTTTTCCCTGTGGTCATGTATGGATGTGAGAGTTGGACTGTGAAGAAAGCTCAGTGTAGAATAATTGATACTTTTGAACTGTGGTGTTGGAGAAGACTCTTGAGGGTCCCTTGGACTACAAGGAAATCCAACCAGTCCATTCTGAAGGAGATCAACCCTGGGATTTCTTTGGAAGGAATGATGCTGAAGCTGAAACTCCAGTACTTTGGCCACCTCATGCGAAGAGCTGATTCATTGGAAAAGACCCTGATGCTGGGAGAGATTGGTGGCAGGAGAAGAAGGGGATGACCGAGGATGAGATGGCTGGATGGCATCACCGACTCGATGGACATGAGTTTGAGTAAGCTCTGGGAGTTGGTGATGGACAGGGAGGCCTGGCGTGCTGCGATTCATGGGGTCGCAAAGATTCGGGCACGACTGAGCAACTGAACTGAACTGAACTGAACTGAGGTGTTATATAATCTAGAGATGATTTAAAGTATACAGGAGGGTGTACCTAGGTTATAAGCAACTACCACACCGTTTTATACAGAGCAGTTGAGCATTCGCAGGTTTTAGTATCTGAGTGGGATTCTGGTTCCTATCACCTGCAGAGAGTGAGGGATAACTGTTCATATCCTCTGTGTGATTTCCTTCTCATGATGGTGGACTGGACTTAGTGACTATTAATAGCTTCCAACAAACAGAATATAACAGAAGTAATGAGATATTAGGGGCCCTAAATAGTCAAAACAATCTTGAAAACACAAAAACAAAGTTGGATGTCTTATTTTCTGATTTCAATACTTACTACGAAGCTACAGTAACCAAAAGAATGGGAAAAGGGCATAAACATGGACATACAGAACACTGGAGTAGAACAGAGAGTCTAGAAATAAGCCCTCAAATATGCAGTCCCATGATTTTCAGCAAGGGTACCAAGGCATTCAATGGGGAGACGTCAGCCTTTTCAAAACACGTGCAAGGAAAACAGAATATCCACATGTAAAAGAGTGCATTTGGACTCTCATTTTACACCATATTCAAAAAATAACCCCCCATACATCGAAGACCTAAACAAAAGAGGCAAAACTTTTAAGGAAACATGAAATAAGAGCCCCACCACATTAGATTTGGCAAAAAAAATATGTTGGATTATGACACCGGTAACAAAAGAAAAACTAAGCGGGCTGGATTTTATGAAAACTAAAACCAGGTGAACCTCAAAGTGATAGGAACAACATAACGAGACAAAGTAGGCGATTAGAAAAGATGCGGGAGACCCTTGTAAGTTAATGAGCACTTAAGAAAACAGATTCGCTTAACCGCAAAACCACGCAGGCTTGCTTAGCAACAAAACCAGGCAGCAGAAGCCTGAGACGTGCCCTCAGACAGTAAAACAACGGCGGCATGAGAGCCACACCTGCCCAGTGAGCTCAGCACATGAACGATCCCCAGGACGTGCTCTCTGCACACGTGAAAAGCAGTAACTAATGGGTCGGCGGCACTCGTGCATTTATCTTCTGTCTGTCTGGGCTGGGCCTTCCTTGCTGCACCTGGGCTTCCTCTGGCCGCCGTGCGTCGGGGCTGCTCTTCATCGCGGTGTGTGGCTTGTCATTGCAGTGGTTTCTCTTGGGGAGCATGGCCTAGGTGCGTGGGCTTCAGCACTTGCGGCACAGGGGCTCACAAGTTGCGGCACACGGCTTAGTTGCTCCGAGGCTTCTGGGATCTTCCCAGACCAAGGATCAAACCCGTGTTCCCCGAATTGGCACGTGGATTCTTAACCCCTGGACCTACCAGGGAAGCCCTGAACGGTGACATTTCAAAGTAAAGCCCCCCACTGTACTGAGACCTGAAATAATATTTCCATAGTATCGTGACAGTCCTGATTTGACCGTGCAGGGACAAGAAAACTCCTCTGAGGAGCAGCTGACGGTGGAAGCATTCTGTCTTCTCCAGAATGAGGAAGAAAGCGGTCTTTTTCCCCTCCCCACTTTTCCTTTGATTTGAAAACTGTAGCCCAGTAAGTTCTCAGTGTGACACCACCTCGTTCACCTGCTTGTAAGCCTCACAAGCATTCTACTCTAATAAATCGTCTTCTTATCTATCACTTTGCCTTTCACTGAATTCCCTCTGTGCCAAGACATAAAGGACTAGAGTTTCTCAGAAACAACCCCCTCCCACCCCTGCAAATGGTTTCCAAAAGATACTCTTAACAGAGTGAAAAGGTAACTTATTTAATGGGAGAAAATATTTACACATCATATACCTGATAAGGGATTAATATCCAGAGTATATGAAGAACTTCTAAAAATCAACAATAAAATGACCCAATTCAAACATGGACAAAGTACTTGAACATATATTTCTCTAGGAAGATACACACATGGCCAATACGTATATGAAAAAAGATGGTCTACATCACAAATCATTAGGAAAATGCAGACCAAAACCACAATGAGATATTGTGTCACAATGATTAGAATGGCTACTATAAAAACAAAAACAAAAGTCCCGGAAAATAACAAGTGTCGGCCAAGGAATGGAGACATTGGCACACTTCTGTAGTGCTGATTGCTGTCATCGTTCAGTCGCCCAGTCGTGTCCAACTCTTTGTATCGTGCTGATGGAAGCGTAAAATGGTGCAGCTGCTGTGGAAAACAGAATAGTAGTCCCTGAAAAAATGAAAAATATAATTGCCACATGGTTCATCCACTTTTGGGTACATAACAGAAGAGTTGAAAGCAGGGATGTGAACAGGTATTTGCCCCCCCCCGCCCCAAGCTCATAGCAGTGTTGTTCACCATGGCCAAAAGATAGAAATAACCCAAATGTCCATCTACAGATGAATGAATAAACAAAATGTGGTATATCCTTACCGGTGGAATATTATTTTCAGTCTTAAAAAGAATGGAAATTCTAATACATATTACAGCATGGATGATGTTCTTCTTCTAGTCAAGGCTATGGTTTTTCCAGTGGTCATGTATGGATGTGAGAGTTGGACTGTGAAGAAGGCTGAGAGCCAAAGAATTGATGCTTTTGGACTGTGGTGTTGGAGAAGACTCTTGAGAGTCCCTTGGACTGCAAGGAGATCCAACCAGTCCATTCTAAAGGAAATCAGCCCTGGGATTTCTTTGGAAGGAATGATGCTAAAGCTGAAACTCCGGTACTTTGGCCACCTCATGTGAAGAGTTGACTCAGTGGAAAAGACTCTGATGCTGGGAGGGACTGGGGGCAGGAGGAGAAGGGGACGACAGAGGATGAGATGGCTGGATGGCATCACTGACTCAATGAACGTGAATCTGAGTGAACTCCGGGAGTTGGTGATGGACAGGGAGGCCTGGTGTGCTGCGATTCATGGGGTCGCAAAGAGTCGGACACAACTGAGCAACTGAACTGAACTGAACTGAAATGATGTTCTACTAAATGAAATAAGCTGGACACAGAGAGAAAATATTGTATGATTCCACTTAAGTGAGATGCCTAGAGTAGCCAAAATCATAGAAATGGAAAACAGGATGGTGGTTATCAGGGGCTAGGGGGAGGGGAAAATGGGGAATTATTGTTTAAGGAGGACCGAGTTTCAATGCAGGAAGATGAAAAGGTCTGCAGATGAGTAGAGGTGGTAGTTTCACAACAGTGTGAATGCCTTTAATGCCACTGGACTGTGCACCTAAAAGGGGTTAATGGTGAATTTTGTGTTACGTGTATTTTACCACGGTACAAAAGCAGTGATGGGGTTTTACTTCTGAGGTTGAGCTGCAAGAAGACTGTGACTTCCGTCTTGCTTGCTCTCCTGCTTTAACTCCCCCTGAGGGAAATCGTTGCTGTATTGTGTGCTGTCCTTCAAAGAAGCCCCTGTGACAAGGAAATGAATTCTCCAGCCAATAGCCAGGAAGTAGGCCTGTGGACAGCCAGCTGAGTAAGTCTGGAAGCGAATCCTTCCCAACTTCCAGCCTTGAAATGATGAGCTGACTCCTTATTGCTATCTTGGGAAGAGCCTGAGCCTCTTGTTGATTGAATAAGAGACCAAGACGAAATCTCTAAATTACAGAAAACATCGTTAAGAATGAAATATGTGAACAGGTGATTATCATTCTATTTCCAAATGAATGAGCACAGGAATGAAAAACGGAATATTTAAATAAACCTAGTTTTGCCAGCCATGGGAGTTGAAGGACTGTTCAGCCACATGGGTTGTTTTGCATGCCAAGAACACGAGGGCACTTCTGGTGCCCAAAATGAAAGAAAGTGAAGTCTCTCAGTCGTGTCCGACTCTTTGCAATCCCATGGATTGTAGCCCACCAGGCTCCTCTGTCCATGGGATTTTCCAGGCAAGAGTACTAGAGTGGGTTGCCATTTCCTTCTCCAGGGGATCTTCCTGACCCAGGGATCGAACCCAGGTCTTCCACGTTGCAGGCAGATGCTTTACTAGGGAAGCCCAGGGCAAGCTCAACACAGCCCCCAGCATCCACTCTTATGGTTGACAATGCTTTGGCTCCAGGAAAATGCTTTCCAGATATCTTGCTGCATGATCTTAAAACAAAAAGCAACTGCATCCAAATGATAATGAACTTTTGTGGTTGATTTTGTTGTTTTGAGTATAAATTTGACAAGGTAGGAAGCTAGGATATCTTTTATTTAAATATTATTTCATTTGTCCCTTTTAAATATTTAGACAAATGATATGTGGGTCTCCATTTGCACCCTTGCCCCAGACCCTCACATACATCAGGGACAGTGATGCCAAAATCCTGGCTCTCTGTGCATTAAGGCCAAAAAGATATATGGAGACAGAGCTTTGGAGAAAGGAGAAAAACCAGCTTTATTCTTTGCCAGACAAAGAGGGAACATAGTAGGCTACTGGCTCAAGAACTGGGGCTCACTTCCTGGGGACTAGGGAGAGATTTTATATCCTAATGAAGGTCTTGCCTTATTTTTTCTTTTGCAAAGTTTCAAAATGGCCACATTTGGCATCAGGTAACTTGGTGACTGGGGTTAGTTTTGTCTAAAGTCCCATCTGAAACAAAGAATGCTACTAGGGCATGTAGGGGGAGAATACCAGGAGCAGAATGTGATTCATATGGAGTCAGAGAGTAATTAGCTTTGTGAAGGCCAAGTCTGGCTACAAGTGTTTGTTCGTATTAACCGAGAATAACCAAGATTGCTTAACTCTTTCAGGCCTGTTTATGTTGTTTCCCCAGCCTGTTCCTTGTTTCATTTTTTTCCTTATCAGAAAAGTCTCATTTTTATGTAAGAAAAATCTAATCTCTATTTTTGCTGCAACAATGGGTCTCAGTATCATCTTGGATGATCAGTTCCTCAGTCGTGTCCAACTCTGTGCAACCCCATGGACTGTAGCCCACCAGCATCCTCTGCGCATGGAATTTCCAGGCAAGAATACTGGAGTGGATTGCCATTTCCCTCTCCAGGGGATCTTTCCAACCTGGGGGTCAAGCCTGTGTCTCCCGCATTGGCAGGCAGATTCCTTACCACTGTGCCCCCTGGGAAGCCCTCAGTATCATGGTATGTTGAAAAAGAAGCTCCATGGTATAAAGAAGTATTTTTATTTTTTTTTATCCTGCCCCCTCCCCGTCTTCCCCTCCCCCTCTCCTTCCTCTTCTTTGTATTGTGGTAAATTAATGTAACATAAAATTTACCAATTTAACAATTTTTAGGTGTATATTCATATTGTTGGGTAACCATCAGCATCACCCATCTCCCAAACTTTTTCATCTTGCAAAACTGAAACTCTATATTCATGTTTCTTTGTTGTTGTTGTTTATTTGTTTTTATTGAAGTGTAGTCGATTTACAACAGAGAAGGCAATGGCACCCCATTCCAGTAGTCTTGCCTGGAAAATCCCATGGACGGAGGAGCCTGGTAGGCTGCAGTCCATGGGGTTGCTAACAGACATGACTGAGCGACTTCACTTTCACTTTTCACTTTCATGCATTGGAGAAGGAAATGGCAACCCACTCCAGTGTTCTTGCCTGGAGAATCCCAGGGATGGCGGAGCCTGGTGGGCTGCCGTCTATGGGGTCACAGAGTCGGACACGACTGAAGCGACTTAGCAGCAGCAGTTGATTTACAATATCATGTGAAACTCTATACTTATTAAACAATTACTCCCCCTTCTCCCTCTTTCCAGCCCATGGTAAGCCCCATTATATTTTCTGTCTCTATGAGTTTGACTACTCAAGGAACTTCCATTCATATATGTGGAATCATACAGCATTATCTCTTGGTGATTAGCTTATTTCACTTAGCATAATGTCTTCAAGTTCCACCCATCCTGTGACAACTGTTAAAAGTTCCTTTTAAAATGAAATAGTATTATATTTTATGTATATGCTACATTTTGCTTATCCATCACTCATCAATAGACACGTGAGTTGCTTCCATGTTTTAGTTATTGTGAATAATGTTGATGGGAACATGGACGTAACAAATATCTGAGACCTCCACTTAAATTATTTTGGGTATGTACCCAGAAGTAGAAGTGATGAACCATATGATAATTATGGTAACTATATTTTTTAATTATTTCGGGAGCCAGCATACTGTTTTCCACAGTGGCCATTCCAGTTTACATTCCTGAGTGCAGAACTTATGCTTTTCAACTGTGGTGCTGGAGAAGACTCTTGAGAGTCCCTTGGACTGCAAGGAGATCAAACCAGTCAGTCCTAAAGGAAATCAATCCTGAATATTCATTGGAAGGACTGATGCTGAAGGTGAAGCTCCAGTAATTTGGCCACCTGATGTGAGAAGCCAGTTCTTTGGACAAGACCCTGATGCTGGGAAATATTGAAGGCAGGAGGAGGAGGGGATGACAGAGGATGAGATGGTGGGATGACAGAGGATGAGATGGTTGGATGACATCACTGACTCAATGGACATGAGTTTGAGCAAACTCCAGGAGATGGTGAAGGACAGGGAAGCCTGGGGTGCTGCAGTCCACGAGGTTGCAAAGAATCGGACATGGCTGAGTGACTGAAAAACAAAAGCAATGCACAAGGGTTGCAATATCTCTAAATCCTCACCAACATTTGCTATTTTTTGCTTTTTTTTTGTTTTTATAATAGTCATCCTAATGATTGTGAAGTGGTATCTCACTGTGGTTTAGCTTTGCCCTTCCCTAATGATCAGTAATGTGGACTATCTTTAGATATACTTATTGGTCATCTGTATATCTTCTTTGGAGAAAATCTATTCATGTTCTTTGCCAATTTTTGGATTGGGTCATTTTGTTGCTGTTGTTTTTATAGGAGTTCTTTATATGTTCTGGATATTAATCCCTTATGAGATATAGTATGTACAAATATTTTCTCCCATTTGCTAGGTTGTCTTTTCACTCTGTTGATAGTGTCTTTTGATGCTCAAAACTTCCCTGGTGGCTCAGATGGTAAAAGTGTCTGCCTACAATGTGGGAGACCTGGGTTCGATCCCTTGTTCGGGAAGATCCCCTGGAAAAGGAGGAAATGGCAACTCACTCCCATACTCTTGTCTGGAAAATCCCATAGACAGAGAAACCTGGTAGGCTACAATCCATGGGGTCACAAAGAGTCGGATACGACTGAGCGACTTCACTTTCACTTTGATAAGCAAAAGTTTTTCATGAAATCCAATTTGCTTATTTTTTCTTTTTTTTGTCTGTGCTTTTGGGGTCATAATCCAACACTACATTGGCCAATCTAAATCTTGTTCCATGTTTTCTTAAGAGTTTTAGCTCTGATGTTTAGGTCTCTGGCCCATTTGTGCTTACTTTTTGTATATGGTATAAAATGAGAGTCGAACTTCACTCTTCTGAATGTGGATGGATATTCAGTTTCCCTAGCACATTTGTTGAAAAGACTATACTTTTTCCCACTGAAAAAGTCTTGGCACCCTCGTTGGAAATCATGTGACCATATATGTGAGGGTTTATTTCTAGGATCTCTATTCCATTCCATTGATCTCTATGTCTATGGTTATGCCAGTTTCCCATTGTTTTGATTACTATAGCTTTGTAGTAGGTATTGAAATCAGAAAGTTTGAGACATTCCATTTTGTTCTTCTGTTTTCAAGATTGTTTTGGCTATTCAGGGTCCCTTGAGATTGCATATGAATTTTAGGACAGATTTTCCTGTCTGACAAAATGTCATTGCATATTGATAGGGATTTTACTAAATGTATAGATCACTATGCAGTATTGGCATCTGAACAATATTAATACATGAACACTGGTGTCTTTCTACTTGTTTATGTCTTCTTTAATTTCTTCTAACATTAAAAAAATGTTTTTATTTTAGTTTTTATTGACTAAGATTTTCACTTCCTTGGTTAAATTAATTACCATTTTATTCTTTTTGATACTGTTGTAAATTGTGTTGTTTTCTTAATTTCCTTTTCAGATTTTACATTGTTAGTATAGAGAAATGCAACTGATTTTGAGGCCCTGACTTTTTATTCTGCTACTTGGTCAAATTTTTTTTTATTGTTTCTAATGGATTTTGGTGGAATTTTAGGATTTTCTATACATTAAAAAATCATATCTGCAAACAGAGATAGTTTTACTTCTTTTTCTTCTTAAATTGCTCTGTTTAGGACTCCAGGACTGTGTCTAATAGAAATGGCAAATCAAGCATCCTTGCCTTCTTCCTGCTCTTAGAGGAAAATCTTTCAGTCTTTCACCATTGACTACGATGTTTGCTGTGGGTTTTTCATATATGACTTTTATTATGTTGAGATAGTTTCTTTCTATTCCTAGTTTACTGAATGTTTTATGTTGTCAAATTCTTTTTCTGCATCAATTGAGATGATCATGTGGTTTTTTCCTTCATTCTGTTTCGGTGGTGATCAACTTCAGAAAAAAATTGATCAGTTTTCTATGTTAAACCATCCTTGTATTTCAGGAATAAATTCCACTTGATCATGGTGTATTATCCCTTTACTATGCTGTTGAATTCAGTTTGATAGTATTTTTTAAGGGTTTTTGTATTAATGTTATAAGAGATATTGGTGTGTGGTTTTCTTTTCTTGTAATGTTTTATCTGGCTTTGCTATCAGGGTATTATAAAATGAGTTAGAAAGTATTTCCTCCTCTTTAATTTTTGGGACAGTTTAGAGAAGGATTGGTATTAGTTCTTCTGAAATTTTGGTTTCCCTGGTGGCTCAGATGGTAAAGAATCTGCCTGCAGTATGGGAGACCGGGGTTTGATCCCTAGGTTGGGAAGATCCCCTGGAGGAAGGCATGGCAACCCACTCCAGTGTTCTTGCCTGGAGAATCCCCATGGACAGAGGAGCCTGGCGGGCCACAGGCCATGGGGCTGCAAAGAGTCGGACACGACTGAGCGGCTAAGCACAGCACAGATGTTGGTAGGATTCACCAGTGAAGCCATTAGGTCAAAGCTTTCCCTTTGTCAGAAGATTTTGATAACTGATTTAATCTCCTTGCTAGTTATAGGGCCAATAAGATTTATTACTTTATGCCTCAGTCTTGGTAGGTTATGTGTTTCTGGAAATGGTTACATTTCATCTAGATTATCCCATTTGTTGGAGTACAGTTGTTCATAATACTCTCTTATAATCTTCATGTGTGTGTGTGTGTGTGTGTGTAGAATTGGTAGTAATGTCTCTACTTTCACTCTAGATTCTAAGTAAATTGAGTTCTTTCTTTTTTCTTAGTCAGTAAAGCTAATTTGTCAATTTTGTTGCATTTTTTTTCAAAGAACTAACTTTTGGTTTTGTTGATTTTCTATTCTCATTTTATTCATCTCTGTTCAAATCGTCATTATTTCCTTTCTTCTACTACCTTTGTGCTTAGTTTGTCTTTCTTTTTCTAGTCCTTTAAGCTGGAAAGCTAGATTGTTCATTTGAGATCTTTCTTGTTTTTCATTGTGTTTATACATACCCATTTCTTCCTTAGCCTTGTTTCTGCTAGGTTGCAAAAGTTTTGATACGTTATGCTCTCAATTTCATTTGGTTGTAAGTGCTTCCTAATTTCTCTTATGATACATTTGATCCACCGATTGTTTAAGAGTGTCTTGTTTAATTTCCACACTTTGTGACTTTCCCAGTTTTCCTTCTGTTACTGACTTCATCCTGTTGTAGTCAGAGTTCAGTTCATTCAGTTCAGCCCCTCAGTCGTGTCTGACTCTTTGTGATCCCATGGACTGCAGCACACCAGGCCTCCCTGTCCATCAACAACTCCTGGAGCTTGCTCAAACTCATGTCCATTGAGTCGGTGATGCCATCCAACCATCTCATCCTCTGTCGTCCCCTTCTCCTCCTGCCTTCAATTTTTCCCAGCATCAGGATCTTTTCAAATGAGTCAGTTCTTCACATCAGGTTGGAAGTTTCAGCTTCAGCATCAGTCCTGCCAGTGAATATTCAGGACTGATCTCCTTCAGGATGGACTAGTTGGATCTCCTTGCAGTCCAAGGGACTCTCAAGCATCTTCTCCAACACCACAGTTCAAAAGCATCAATTCCTCGGCACTCAGCTTTCTTTATAGTCTGACTCTCACATCCATACATGACTATTGGAAAAACCATAGCTTTGACTACATGGACCTTTGTGGTCAGAGAAGATACTTTAAATGATATCCATATTTTTTAATATATTGAGACTTTTTTTGAGACATAAAATATGGCCTACCCTGGAAAATGCCCCATGAGCACTTGAAAAGAATGTATATGTTGTTGTTGTTAGGCAGAGTGTCCTCTATATGTCTGTTAGATCCGGTTCGTTTATTGTGTTGTTAGACAAGTCCTCTCTATTTTTTTTTTTTACTTGTCTTCTACCTGATTATTGTATTTTTTAATGAGAATGGCATGTTGAAGTCTTCAACCATCATTGTAGAAATCTCCATTTCTCCCTTAGTTCTACCAATTTTTGCTTCATTCATTTGACAGTCTGTTATTATGTACATAAACGTATTCTTTTAAATCTGTACAAGTTGGTTGTCTTTTTCAGTCAATGGGTGACACACCCATTTTTATGGGCAGGTGACCTTTTTGATTACTCCTAGGCGGGGACGACATTTATCCAGTATGCTCCCAATGGCCCTGCTGCTGCTGCTGCTAAGTCACTTCAGTCGTGTCTGACTCTGTGCGACCCCAGAGACGGCAGCCCACCAGGCTCCCCTGTCCCTGGGATTCTCCAGGCAAGAACAATGGAGTGGGTTGCCATTTCCTTCTCCAATGCATGAAAGTGAAAAGTGAAGATGAAGTCGCTCAGTCGTGTCCGATACTCTTTGCAACCCCATGGACTGTAGCCCACCAGGCTCCTCCATCCATGGGATTTTCCAGGCAGGAGTATTGGAGTGGGTTGCCATTGCCTTCTCCTTCATGAGTTTACCTGGCTGCAATTTCTTTGCAGTGGGTCATGCTCCTCCTTAAGCTGGCGGCTGCAGAAGTTCTCTCAGCTTCTGCCTCTTAGCAGTATACTTTCACTGCAGGAACCACCTTTGTGAGCAGGATCCCTTTGAAAATAACCCCACATATTTATAGTCTGGCTTTTCTTTGTTTCCTTTCTAATTGGCATTAGGATATATGCACAGATTTACTGGGCTGAGGATAGCTTGGACTCAGAAGGGTAGCGGCCTCCCATTCCAGAGCAAGTTGTATTCTATTTCCTAGGGATACAAACCCTGCAGACTATGCCAGTGTAGCAGAGAGACTCAAAGCAGAGGTTCTGCTATCTCCTTAAGCCACGTGTGAGTTCTCTGTGTATGACTCTGAGGATATCACTCAACCTGCCTCTCTGAACTTCAATTTTCTCATCTGTTAAGTGGAGATAATAATATTACATACCTTAGGAGGAGTGTGTTGAGAATTAAATAAATAATGCATATAAATTGCTTGGTACACTGTCTTGCTCATTGTAAAGTGCTCAATACTCATTCCTTATTATCTAATAAGGGGTTCATTTGGAATATGCAAAAGATCATAGCTTTGAATTGCACAAGGTATTAGTTAGAACAAAATAAAATAAAGATCTATCCATTAAAGGCAAGGAGATGGCATAAAAATTCAGCAATGGTGAACTGGAGTCGAGAAATCAGACCATCCTTGCGAAAGATATTTCACATCCCCATGCATTAGAAATCGTGAATTTAAAGGAGACTGCTTGGTGCCTGTGTAGTCACACCATGGTGTCAACTAGGCCAAAGTGTTTTAATCATTTACTAAAGCTATGTCACTACGTTTTTTTGTGCTGTGGCAAACACGCTCTTGGGCCATGGAAGCTTGACTCACAGTCTCTTCCCAAGCCTATGCAATCAGCCAGAGAACAAACATCAGCCTGCCTGAGTCACTGGAAAATTCCAGATGTTGTAGCTCATTAGCTGCCAAATCGATGACTAGGGAGGCCATCAACTGTGATGAGTGGGTAGAGCCCATTACCGCCATGGTCCTCTGAAGAAAGAACTGTCCCAGGCATATTCCTTACAAGGGCCACATAAAACATGTCATCTTTAAAAACCTTTTCAAATTTTCTAGACTATTTTTTTCTGTGTAAATTCACTAACTCCACTTACAGACCCAGTGTCAGAGAAGCAGCCATAAATAACAAGGAGGGAGAAGAGTATCCTCAAAGCTGGAGACTTCACCTTTACCTTGATGGTTGTGGTGGGTTAGTCGCTAAGCCATGTCTGACTCTTTGCGACCCCATGGACTGTGGCCCGCCAGGCTCCTCTGTCCAGGGATTCTCCAGGCAAGAATACTGGAGTGGGTTGCCATTCCCTTCTCCTGGGGATCTTCCTGACCCAGGAATTGAACCCGGGTCTCCTGCTTTGCAGGCAGATTCTTTACCGACTGAGCTACAAGAGAAGCCCTCCCTTGATGTTGGGGGCATACATTAAAAGTCTGACCTATATATTTACTTTAGTAATTTCACCTCTAGGAGTTTATTTAAGGAAGTGAAGTTTTATCCATAAGGATATTCAGCTCAGCATGTAATAGCAAAGACTGCAAACAACAGTAGGGAGGTTGGCGAAGTTAATGACAGATGGTCACAACATAGAACACTGTTAACAACCATAAATAGGTGTGTATATATGCACAGAAACACGTTCACAGCACATTGAGTTTAAGAAGTAAGAAAAAAAAGTCCGGTAACAAAAGAATGTATACCATTTATTACCATTTTTATAACAAGGGGGGAAAAGCTCAATAACTAGGGTCTTTCTACGTGTCAGGCATTGTTTGAAGTACTTCAAAGGTGTTGATTTATTTAACTCCTTACACTAACTATTAGGTACTATTATTATCACCTTTTATGGATAAGGAAACTAAAGCACAGAGAGGTTAAAGAACCTGCCACGGTCATATGCCAGTAAGTCATAGAGCTGAGATTTGACTCTGGACAGGCTGTGGAGTTTGTGCTCATATTGCTTCTCAGTATAGGAAAAAAGGCTGGAAGGATGTCCTCAGGAAACCTTATCTCTGTGCTTATCTCTGGAAAGTATGTTTTGTTGTGATTTTTTATCTGCCTTCTATACAGTTAACACATGTTACCCTTATGTAGCAAGACAAACACCACGTTTAAGGAGATTCCTCATTTGTAGAAGAACAATACATATTCTTTACTCTATTTAATAGTACAAATAGAGAGTAATAACAGCTTTCCCATAGAGCTAATGCCTATATTAAAGCAATCCTTGTGAAAGCACTCTGATAATGTAGATTTGGGATGCGTTAAAAAGTGCCAGTTGGACTATAAAGAAAGCCGAGTGCCAAAGAATTGATGCTTTTGAACTGTGGTGTTGGAGAAGACTCTTGAGAGTCCCTTGGACAGCAAGGAGATCAGTCCTGGGTGTTCACTGGAGGGACTGATGTTGAAGCTGAAACTCCAATACTTTGGGCACCTGATGTGAAGAGCTGACTCATTTGAAAAGACCCTAATGCTGGGAAAGATTGAAGGCAGGAGGAGAAGGGGATGACAGAGGATGAGATGAATGGATGGCATCACTGACTCAATGGACATGGGTTTGGGTAGACTCCGGAGTTGGTGATGGACAGGGAGGCCTGGCGTGCTGTGGTTCATGGGGTCGCAAAGAGTTGGACACGACTGAGCGACTGAACTGAACTAAAAAAGTGCCAGATGCTACAGTACAAAGCAATACAAAGTAGAAAGCAATGAGGCAAGATGTCTGCAGGAATTCAGAGACTGTCAAGTTGAGCAAACTTGTGGGAGCTTGAGGGGGTTCATTGCTCTTCTGATTCTCTTTAGAGCCTTCCATGACTTTTTTGGGGGCTCCATTTATTTATTTGGCTGTACCAGGTCTCAGTTGTGGCGTGCAGATCTTCTATCTTCACTGCAGCATGCAGGATATTTCAGTTGTGGCATGCGGGATCTGATTCCTGGACCAGGGATCAAACCTGGGCCCCCTGTGCTGGGAGAATCTTAGCCTCTTAGCACTGGGCCACCAGGGAAGTCCGATGACTTCTGAGCCAAGGATTATATGCCTCTTCCTCATGCCCTACGCATGACTTGTTGGGAGACAGGTATTGTCATGGTCTTATATATAAGTAGATGGCTCTCATAGCCCATTACTATTTTTTTTCATTGAGTATTGGTCTCCCAGATTTCCTCTTATTATCAATCCACTTGCCAGTTGGAGGCTGTTTTGGTTTTTCTGAATGTTGCTGCCCATCTCACTGTTTACACAGCTTCTGGCCTGAAGGACTGGGAGTTCTCCCTGCAATGGGCAAAGGGATGGACAGCTTGGTTTAATGGACTAGCGGGGAGCTTGCTGATAGAACCTGGAGTCCACTTGTGAGATATACACTTCATGAAGCTAACCTATGTTCCTCTGGGTATTCAGGAGCTAGTTTCTCACTTTTTCTGGTTGTTTGGTATGATCATCATCTTTGAGGATAATGGAGGACAAAGGGTGTCTCCTTCACACATGCATCCCCATGTGGGGGGTGCTGCCCTTAGGCAAACCGAGAGCAGAAATTGTCAACCAGAGTGAGACACTGCAATCAGGTGTATGGTGGGCAAAACTTTATCTTCACCTTGGTAGGATCTTCAGCTGGACCTAAGAATGAAACTGAGACAAAGCAAACTAGCAAGGTAGGTGCATTCAAGTCTATTTAACATAAGTTTTGTGTGACATAGGATCCTACATAGGGAAATGAAGACCCTAAGAAGTGGCAAAGCCTAAATGCTTTTCATTTAAAGAAATTTCTTTGTTTATTTTTATTTTATTTCTGGTTGTGCTGGGTCTTTGTTGCTGTGTTTGGGCTTTCTCTGCTTTCTGGGGGTAGGGTGTACTCTCTAGCCGATTTCTCACTGCAGTGGTTTCTCTTGTTGCAGAGGACAGGATCTAGGCACACAGGTTTCAGTAGCTACAGTCCTTGGGCTCTAAAGCTGGGGCTCAGTAGTTATGGCACATGGGCTTAGTCGCCCTTTGGCATTTGGGAACCTCTTGGACCAGAGGTTTCATTTCAAGGAGGATTTTTAGCCACTGGACCACCAGAGAAGTTCCCTACATACTTCTCTGTTAGACTGAACAAACAGGCAACTGCAGAAAAGTAACTAAAATATCTGGGGAGCCTAAAGGAAGATGGGGGCTCAGCAGTAAAGAATCCACCTGCAATGCAGGAGACATAGGAGACTCGGGTTCAGTTCCTGGGTTGGGAAGATCCCCTGGAGGAGGAAATGGCAACCCATTCCAGTATTCTTGCCTGGGAAATTCCATGGACAGAAGATCCTGACAGGCTACAGTCCATACAGTCACAAAGAGTCAGACATGTCTGAGCATGCACGCACAAAGGAAGATGAGTCGTTATCGAATTGGGTCCCATTACTTGCTGCTTATAAAATCAATACATACTCTATCAGTGTTGATACAAAAGCTGCCTTTAATCAGAATGCCAGAAATCTGGGGAGATGGACTCAGTGTCTTCCAAAACCGCCTCTGAAGTTTCTGCTCAGCCACGATAACTTTTAAAGGGAACAGGGAAGCAATCTCAGCTCATCATTGAGATGAGGGGTCAGAGTTGTCACCATCCCCCACCGCGCAGGCTTGTGTGCAAGCTTGTTGACTCCTCATGATCTTCACTTAAATTTTGTCTCAGTTAGAAAAAAGCCAAAGGCAAAATGAATTTTAAGTAAAGTAAGTCCTTGAGGACTCATGATCTTTATTTAGATGTTATCTTGTTCACACAGTTTGAGAGATTGCTGAAGGGAAGCTACGGAAGAGATTTGATCATCTGTTGATTTCTTCATTTCTACTTCATCGATCTATGGAAAGAACCAACAAGTTAGGCAAATATTGTGTGGTCAAAAGATTTGAAAGGAGTGCTAGAGCTGAAGATGAGTAGAGCATGGGAGTGCCTTGTTTAAGATTAGTGTCAAGATAAAGGGGTGCCTGTTTCAGAGAGCTCTTTCCTGCAAAGGGATTTTCTTTTTCTGCCAAAAGCTGCTTAGAAATCTCTACTTGTCAGAACATCATTCCATTTCTACAGGATCATGGGTGAAAGTTCATCTTCTGTAGCTTCTTCACGCTGATATAGAGCACCATATCTTTAGAGTGGAAAATATCTACATGGCTATGTAGAATCTCTTTGCTGATAGTTGTACTCACCTATTTACACATGTGGGCAGAAGAAGCTACAATTATTCTGATGCCAACAAATATATAGATTATTATGAGCAGTAATGCTAATCCCATTCTCTTACAGCCAGTTCTGGGAAATGCATGAGCCATGGACTCAGTACTGCTCAAGATGGAGCAGCTTATGTCATAGTTGCAATCTGACATCCAGCAGTTAGCTTTTTCCCTACGTTGTGGCAGTTCTTATAGTGTCTGTAAAACAACTCAGGAATATGCATCAGACACTGAATCTGTGACTCCATTATCCTAATCATTAACTTGAGCCTGCTCTTTTGTGATTCAGGGAGGCCTGGGAGATTTCAACTTTTCTATAAACAAGAGCCAAGAGATATGAAGGGGCCTTTGTGCTTAGAATGTTCAAACTACTGTCCAATTGCACTCACCTCACATGCTAGCAAAGTAATGCTCAAACTTCGCCATGCAGGCTTCAACAATTTCCTGAACCGAGAAATTCCAAATGTTCAAGCTGGATTTAGAAAAGGCAGAGGAACCAGAGATCAAATTGCCCATATCCGCTGGATCATTGAAAAAGCAAGAGAATTTCAGGAAAACATCTACTTCCACTTTATTGACTAGGCCAAAGCCTTTGACTGTGTAGATCGCAACAAACTGTGGAAAATTCTGAAAGAGATGGGAATACCAGACCACCTTACCTGCCTTCTGAGAAATCTGTATGCAGGCCAAGCAGCAACAGTTAGAACCAGACATGGAACAATGGACTGGTTCCAAATTGGGAAAGGAGTACATCAAGGCTGTATATTATCATCCTGTTTATCTAACTTCGATGCAGAGTACTTCATGTGAAATGCCAGGCTGGATGAAGCACAAGCTGGAATCAAGATTGCTGGGAGAAATATCAATAACCTCAGACATTCAGATGACAATACCCTTATGGCAGAAAGCAAGAGGAACTGAGAAGCCTCTTGATGAAAGTGAAAGAGGAGAGTGAAAAAAGTGGCTTAAAACTCAACATTCAAAAAACTAAGATCATGGCATCCAGTCCCATCACTTCATGGCAAATAGATGGGGAAATGATGGAAATAGTGAGAGACTATTTTCTTGGGCTCCAAAATCACTGCAGGTGGTGACTGCAGCCATGAAATTAAAAGATGTTTGCTCCTTGCAAGAAAATCCATGACCAATCTAGACAGCATATTAAAAAGCAGAGATACCATGTTGCTGACAAAGGTCCATCTATTCAAAGCTATGGTTTTTCCAGGAGTCATGTGTGGATGTGAGAGTTGGACCATAAAGAAAGCTGAGCTCCAAAGAATTGATGCTCTTGAACTGTGGTGTTGGAGAAGACTCTTCAGAGTCCCTTGGACAGCAAGGAGATCCAACCAGTCCATCCTAAAGGAAGTCAGTCCTAAATATTCACTGGAAGAACTGATGCTAAAGCTGAAACTCCAATACTTTGGCCACCTGATGCAAAGAACTGACTCATTGGAAAAGACCCTGATACTGGGAAAGATTGAAGGTGGGAGGAGAAGGGGACAACAGAGGATGAGACAGTTGGATGGTATCACCGACTCAGCGGACACGAGTCTGAGTAAACTCCAGGAGTCGGTGATGGATAGGGAGGCCTGGCGTGCTGCAGTCCATGGGGTCACAAAGAGTCAGACATGACCGAGCAACTGAACTGAACTGATTTGTACTTGGGGAAGGGGGTGTGGCCTCAGGGTTCTGCTTCATTTTGGAGTTACTTCTGACAAGTTCTGTTTGCATAGAATTCTCCTGGACTTGATCCCCCATCGCTGATGATAAGACTGTTTCTTTCCTCCTAATACCAGAAGGATATCTTTCACAAGGGAATTTTCTCCGGTTTTCAGGAAGAAAAGGCAAGGAGGGTCAGAGCATCCTTCTGGTACCCATTGTTTTTCAAGCCTCTTTAGCTCAAAGTAATCATTGTGGCAAAGTGGCATATTTGGGAATTGTGTATTCTGCCAGCCTTCAGCTGGATCTGGAATACGCAAGCCCCCATCCTTAAAGATTCTGATCCTGGACTGGGGGTCCTGGCATCTGAAGCCTTGAAAGGTCCTGGAAATTGAGAACCTTTGGATCAGAGTCACAGAAAGTGTGGGAGTTTTGCAGTGACTTCCTGTGCCCCATTTAGTAATTAAACCAAAATCACTATAATGGCTAAGGACTGATTTGCAGTTGCTCTGGAACATGTGAGCAACTGGGAAGTCCACAGCAGCTGCTTCCCCGAGAAACAAAACCACTGTGTGGGGAGAGGTGTGTGTTTTGACACCAGTTTGGCAACAAGATAAGACCCGCCAAGATAACATCAGGCATGTGGTTCACTTTCCTCTTGGCAGGTCCCAGGAAACTTGCTTCCCCAAAATGAAATAAACCATCAGCTGACAGAGCTGCAAGCATTCAAAGCTGTGCCCCAAATTCATAGATGAGCTTGAAGAAGAAAAAGAACCAAACCAGCTTGTTTGAGATAAACATACAGGGGGGTAAGGGATCCAGCCTGAAAGCCAGGCAGTTCAACGGGAGACTTCTTCCCAATGTTTGGCAAACACGTGTGTTTTGTCTCACCAGCCCTGAACTTTGTGGGGTCTAAATATTGAACAAGATGCATCAGTCTGCCACTCGCCAGTCCTTCAAAGCTGGACTTTCAGAAATGCCTTTTTGGGGACTTCCTTGGTGGTCCAGCAGTTACGATGCCTTGCAGGGATGCAGGGACACAGGTTTGAACCCTGTTTGGAGAATTGAGATCCCACATGCCATGCAGTGCAGCCCAAGAAATAAATAATTTTTTTAAAAGAAAGAAAGAAATGCTTTTTTTGCCTCACTCCTACTTATAGATTAGGTAGGTTTTGTTGATTTTAGCTCCTCAGTTCAGTTCAGTTCAGTCGCTCAGTAGTGCCTGACTCTGCAACCCCATGAATCGCAGCACGCCAGGCCTCCCTGTCCATCACCATCTCCCGGAGTTCACTCAGACTCACGTCCATCGTGTCCGTGATGCCATCCAGCCATCTCATCCTGGGTCGTCTCCTTCTCCTCCTGCCCCCAATCCCTCCCAGCATCAGAGTCTTTTCCAATGAATCAACTCTTCGCATGAGGTGGCCAAAGTACTGGAGTTTCAGCTTCAGCATCATTCCTTCCAAAGAAATCCCAGGGTTGATCTCCTTCAGAATGGACTGGTTGGATCTCCCTGCAGTCCAAGGGACTCTCAAGAGTCTTCTCCAACACCACAGTTCAAACGCATCAATTCTTCAGCGCTCAGCCTTCTTCACAGTCCAACTCTCACATCCATACATGACCACAGGAAAAACCATAGCCTTGACTAGACGGACCTTAGTCGGCAAAGTAATGTCTCTGCTTTTGAATATACTATCTAGGTTGGTCATAACTTTCCTTCCAAGGAGTAAGCGTCTTTTAATTTCATGGCT
>SJYQ01005778.1:86346-104450 GCA_006410935.1 Redunca redunca | reverse complement strand
CCCTTAAATCTATTTCTCACTTCCACTGTATAATCATAAGGGATTTGATTTAGGTCATACCTGAATGGTCTAGCGGTTTTCCCTACTTTCTTCAATTTAAGTCTGAATTTGGCAATAAGGAGTTCATGATCTGAGCCACAGTCAGCTCCTGGTCTTGTTTTTGCTGACTGTATAGAGCTTCTCCATCTTTGGCTGCAAAGAATATAATCAATCTGATTTTGGTGTTGACCATCTGGTGATGTCCATGTGTAGAGTCTTCTCTTGTGTTGTTGGAAGAGGGTGTTTGCTATGACCAGTGCGTTTTCTTGGCAAAACTCTATTAGTCTTTGCCCTGCTTCATTTCGCATTCCAAGGCCAAATTTGCCCGTTACTCCAGATGTTTCTTGACTTCCTACTTTTGCATTCCAGTCCCCTATAATGAAAAGGACATCTTTTTTGGGTGTTAGTTCTAAAAGATCTTGTAGGTCTTCATAAAACCGTTCAACTTCAGTTTCCTCAGTGTTACTGGTTGGGGCATAAACTTGAATAACTGTGATATTGAATGGTTTGCCTTGGAGACGAACAGAGATCATTCAGTCATTTTTGAGATTGCATCCAAGTACTGCATTTCGAACTCTTCTGTTGACCATGATGGCCACTCCATTTCTTCTGAGGGATTCCTGCCTGCAGTAGTAGATATAATGGACATCTGAGTTAAATTCACCCATTCCAGTCCATTTTAGTTCGCTGATTCCTAGAATGTCGACGTTCACCCTTGCCATCTCTTGCTTGCCATTCCCTTCTCCAGTGGACCACATTCTGTCAGGCCTAGCCACCATGACCCGCCCGTGTTGGGTTGCCCCCCAGGCATGGCTTGGTTTTATTGTGTTAGACAAGGCTATGATCCTAGTGTGATTAGATAGACTAGTTTTCTGTGAGTATGGTTTCAGTGTGTCTGCCCTCTGATGCCTTCTTGCAACACTTACCATCTTACTTGGGTTTGTCTTACCTTGGGCGTGGGGTATCTCCTCACGGCTGCTCCAGGAAAGCACAGCCGCCGCTCCTTACCTTGGATGAGAGGTATCTCCTCACCGCCACCCCTCCTGACCTTCAACGTGGGATAGCTCCTCTAGGCCCTCCTGCGCCAGCGCAGCCACCGCTCCTTGGGCATGGGTTGATCTTCCCGGCCGCCGCCCCTGGCGTCGGGCGCGGGGTGTCTCCTCCCAGCCCCTGACCCTGGCCTCGGACGTGGGGGTGGCTCCTCCAGACTGTTGCTCCTGACCTCGTACGCGGGGTGGCTCCTCCCAGCCTTCGCCCGTGATCTTGGACGTGGGGTGGCTCCTCTCGCCGCGCTGAGTGCGCCGGCCGCTGCAGCCGCTTGCGCTGAGTGCTTTTAGCTCCTACAGATACTAATTCAAAACAGATTCCCGGGGGGGGGGGAGAATGTCAATGAATGTAGAAATCCTCTCATTTTTCCTCCCATTCTACAGGGTCTGAGCACAATGTCTGTAATCTGCATTCCTTTCCAGTGTTAGCAGGTTAATTTTTGTGTTTATATATAATTGGCACTACCTGTCCTTGATTCTCAGGGCAAGAACTGAGAAAACAAATGTCCCAGGCACCAGCTTCCCTCTCTGATATGTAGTAAAAGGAAAAGGTTTTGAGTTGTTTAGTGCTTGAATGGAGCCTCATTCACGGCTGTATTCCCAGGGCTTGATGGAATGCCTGTCTCAAAGAAGCAACCAGCTAAATCTTTGTTAAACAAATGCATGGTATGAAGCACTCACATATTTATTATGCAGTTGGTGCCCAGCATTGGTGACTCATCTACATCCTGAGAGCTATTTGTTTATATCAACAATTTCCTATTTGAATTGAGAACCATTAATTAGATAGTGTTGGTGGAACTGACTTTAAAGCCCAGCCTAGGATATGCAGAGGCTGGGCCAAAGCAGATATGATGTTCAGTTGTGGATGTGTCTGGTGGTGAAAGCAAAGTCCACTCCTGTAAAGAACAACACCACATAGAAACCTGAAATGTTAGGTCCATGAATCAAGGGAAATTGGACATGATGAAGCAGGAGATAGCAAGAGCGAACATCAGTATCTTAGGAATCAGTGAACTAAAATGGACAGGACAGCATGAATTTAATTCAGATGACCATTATATCTACTACTGTGGGCAAGAATCCCTTAGAAGAAATGGAGTGGCCTTTATAGTCAACAAAAAAGTTAAAAATGTAGTACTTCGGTGTAGTCTGAAAAACGACAGAATGATCTTGGTTCGTTTCCAAGGCAAACCATTCAATATCACCGTAATCCAAGTCTATGCTGCAACCACTGATGCCAAAGAAGCTAAAAGCGACCACCAGTTCTGTGAAGACCTACAAGACCTTCTAGAACTAACACCCAAAAAAGATGTCCTTCTCATCACAGGGGACTGGAATGCAAAAGTAGGAAGTCAAGAGATACCTGGAGTAACAGGCAAGTTTGGCCTTGGAGTACAAAACGAAGCAAGTTAAAGGTTAACAGAGTTCTGTCAAGAGAACACACTGGTCACGGTAAACACTCTCTTCCAACAACACTACACATGGAGATCACTAGATGGTCAATACTGAAATCAGATTGATTATATTCTATGCAGCCAAAGATGGAGAGGCTCTATACAGTCAGTAAAAACAAGACTGGGAGCTGACTGTGCCCAAGATCATGAGTTCCTTATTCCAAAATTTAGACTTAAACTGAAGAAAGTAGGGAAAATCACCAGGCCACTCAGTTATGAGCTGAATCAAACCCTTTATGACTGTGCAGTGGAGGGACAAATAAATTCAAGGGATTAGATCTAGTAGACAGAGTGTCTGGAGAACTGTGGACAGGGGTTTGTGACCTTGTACAAGAGGTAGAGACCAAAATCGTCCCAAAGAAAAAGAAACGCAAGAAGGCAAAGTGGTTGTCTGAGGAGGCTTTTCAAATAGCTGAGAAATGAAGAGAAGAGAAAGGCAAGGGAGAAAGGGAAAGATATACCCCACTGAACACAGAGTTCCAGAGAACAGCGAGGAGAGATAAGAAAGCCGTCTTAGGTGAACAATGCAAAGAAACAGAGGAAAACAACAGAATGGGAAAGACTAGAAGTCTCTTCAAGAAAACTGGAGATATCAAGGGGATATTTCACACAAGGATGGGCACATTAAAGGACAGAAATGGTAAAGACCTAACAGAAACAGAAGAGAGTAAGAGGAGGTAGCAAGAATACACAGAAAAACTATACCAAAAAAAGTCTTAAGGACCCGGAAAACCGTGATGGTGTGGTCACTCACCTAGAGCCAGACATCCTAGAGCATGAAGTCAAGTGGGCCTTAGGAAGCACTACTACAAACAAACCTAGTGGAGGAAATACAATTCCAGCTGAGCTATTTAAAATCCTAAAAGATGATGCTGTTAAAGTGCTGCAGTCAATATGTCAGCAAATTTGTAAAACTCAGCAGAGGCCACAGGATTAAAAAGGTCAGTTTTCATTCCAACCACAAAGTAGGGCAATGCCAAAGAATGTTCAAATTACCATACAATTGTGCTCATTTCACAAGCTAGCAAGGTTATGCTCAAAATCCTTCAAGCTAGGCTTCAGTAGTATGTGAACTGAGAACTTCCAGATGTACAAGCTGGGCTTAGAAAACACAGAGGAACCAGAGGAACCAGAGATCAAACTGCCAACATTGTTGGATCACAGAAAAAGCAAGAGAATTCCAGGAAAACTTCTACTCGTGCTTCATTGACGAATCTAAAACCTTTGACTGTGTGGATCATAAGAAACTGTGGAAAATTCTTAAAGAGATGGGAATACCAGACCACCTTACCTGCCTCCTGAGAAACTTGTATGCAAGTAAAGAAGCAAAGTTAGAACCTTACGTGGAACAATGGACTGGTTCAAAATTGGGAAAGGAGTATGTCAAGGCTGTATATTGTCACCTGCTTATTTAATTTATACGTAGAGTACATCACGTGAAATGCCAGATTGGAGGAATCCCAAGCTGAACTCAAGACTGTCAGGAGCAATATCAACAACCTTAGATTTGCAGATGACACAACTTTAATGACAGAAGGTGAAGAGGAACTAAAGAGACTCTTGATAACTGGCTTAAAACTCAACATTCAAAAAACTAAGATCATAGCATCCAGTCCCATCACTTCATGGCAAATAGATGGGGAAAAAGTGGAAACAGTGATAGATTTTATTTTCTTTGGCTCCACAATCACTGTGGATGGTGACTGCCATGAAGTTAAAAGACACTTGCTCCTCGGTAGAAAAGCTATGACAAACTTAGACAGCATATTAAAAAGCAGAGACATCACATCGCTGACAAAGGTCTGCATAGTCAAAGCTATGGTTTCTCCAGTAGTCATGTATGGATGTGAGAGCTGGACCATAAAGAAAGCTGGGAGCGCTGAAGAATTGATGCTTTTGAACTATGGTGTTGGAAAAGACTCTTGAGAGTCCCTTGGACAGCAAGGAGATCAAACCAGTCAATCCTAAAGGAAATCATCCCTGAATATTCATTGGAAGGACTGATGTTGGAGCTGAAACTCCAACACTTTGGCCACCTGATGTGAAGAACTGACTCACTGGAAAAGACCCTGATGCTGGGAAAGATTGAAGGCAAAAAGAAGAGGACAACAGAGGATGAGATGGTTAGATAGCAAGATGGACTGAATGGACTTGAATTTGAGAAAACTCCAGGAGATAGTAAAGGATAGGGCAACCTGTCCATGGGGAGGTTGGGGTCCTGCATGAGCTGCAGTCCATGGGGTCACAAAGAGTGGACACAACTGAGCGACTGAATAACAGTATTGGATGTCCTGAAGAGAATGTGCTTTCAACTCCTGCTTCCAGTTCTGGGCTGTTGTGAGTACTTGGTAAATTATTGATGAAGGATGAGGCTGGAGCTGTATTGTGAGACTCCTGGGAGCCTGGGACATGGTGTAGGCTTTAACAGTGCTCTTTGGAGGGCCCTGGGGAGGACACAGAGGTGAGTCAGACACAGATGCTGCAGGGAACGTGGAGTGGGCTTTGGAGCCTTTGTTTCTGGCTTTCAGCTTTAAACTGTTCTAAGCCTCAGATTCTTTATCTGTACAGTAGAGATCAAAGGAGGGGATCTTCTCAACCCAGGGATTGAACCCAGGTCTCCCGCATTGCAGGTGGATTCTTTACCAGCTGAGCTATCAGGGAAGCCCAAAATATCACCTACTCTATATTAATATTTTGTCAACAAAACAACTTAGCACAGGGAAGAGGGAGGCAGAATAGTATCCAATACATCATATGTGTGTACACAAGCATCAAATACGTTCAGTAGAGTTCAGTTGCTCAGTCATGTCTGACTCTTTGTGACCCCATTGACTGCAGCATGCTAGGCTTCCCTGTCCATCACCAACTCCCAGAGCTTGCTCAAACTCATGTCCATTGAATCAGTGATGCCAACCAACCGTCTCAGCCTCTGTCATCCCTCTCTTCCTGCCTTCAATCTTTCCCAGCATCAGAGTCTTTTCCATTGAGTCAATTCTTCGAATCAGGTGGCCGAAGTATTGGCGTTTTAGCTTCAGCATCAGTCCTTCCAGTGAATATTTAGGACTGATTTCTTTTAGGATTGACTGATTTGATCTCCTTGCTGTCCAAGGGACTCTCAAGAGTTTTCTCCAGCACCATAGTTTGAAAGCATCAATTCTTCGGCACTCAGCTTTCTTTATAGTTGAACTCTCACATTCATGCATGACTACTGGAAAAACCATAGCTTTGACTAGATGGACCTTTGTTGGCAAGGTAATGTCTATGCTGTCTAGGTTGGTCATAGCTTTTCTTCTAAGCAGCAAGCTGCTTTTAAAGTTCAGGGCTGCAGTCACCATCTGCATGATTTTGGAACCCCCAAAAATAAAGTCTCTCAAATACATTACAGGTGTGTTTATACAGATAAGGTCTGGAGGCTGATTTAATTTTGTATTACAACTTGGGGCCAATACAGGTTTTTTTTTTTTAAAGTAACACAATCAGATCTATGCAGAATGGAGGGAGAAGTAGGATTGTAGCAGGGATGAATTTAAAAGATATTTGGATGATGATAATAAAAAAAGAATTAGAAAAAGAAAGTGCTCAGACTAAAACAAGACTTCATTTTACCAAAAGTGAAAGTCACTCAGTCCTGTCCTACTCTTCGGGACCCCATGGACTGTATAGTCCTGGCCTGAATTCTCCAGGCCAGAATCCTGGGGTGGGTAGCCTATTCCTTCTCCAGCGGTCCTTCCCAACCCAGGGATTGAACCCAGGTCTCCCGCATTGCAGGCAGATTCTTTACCAACTGAACCCCCAGGGAAGCCCAAACCACTATATTAAAAAATATATTGCAATGGTCTTTTTTAAAGTCAGTCTTGAATCCATTAAATGCTGCTTAGCTGTAATCTAGCTGCGTGTCTAAGTCAGTTTCTTAAATTTTTAGGTAACAGATTACACTTTCAGTGAGGTAGCAGTTCCTTATTATATACATCTTATTTGACTATAATGCTTAGATGCTGAAAGTCCCATGCTCAGAAATATCTCTTCTACTCTACACATTTCACCAAATTAATTTGATTAACAAACTCTTTTAAAATGGTTTTCTTAAGAAACTTAAGGTCCATGGGGAGAACAGGAGTGGGGGATGATGGTAGCAGAAAAACTCAAGATTGAAAAATGAATTATGTGGGACTTACACAAAGTACCCGTAAATCTTGTAACAAAAATGTTTATATGTTTGTAGAAACTCTTGTAACAAAAATGTGTATATGTTTGTAGAAACTGGTGTTCTCCTTTAAAACGCCAGCTCTGGGTTGCTTATCCATTTACTCCAAAGAAGTTGCCCTTTTTCTCTTCCTGGCACCTTGGTGGCACAATCAACCCCCTTTCACTTACAGACGGAGCCGAAAGGGGGAAACGAGAGAGCCCCATTCTCTCAAACTTTTCTCGTGCACTTAGCATGTGCTCTGGGCTCAAACGAGTGTGTGCGCGGGTGGCTGGGTGGACGAGTAGCTACACTACGGTGTGACTCAAGTTCAGGACAAAAGAGGAACTGGTTAACTTGGTCCGCACGAGTGTCGGAAACCTCTTCGCAGAGGAGACAACTTCTCCAGAATCCCGAGGCTGCGGGCAGGGCGGACGGGAGGGAGCCGCGAGCGGGGTAGCTGCAGAGCGGTCTCCTTGACCGGGGCACACAGTCGTAGCGTCAGGACTAAGTGGCCAAGCGTCGGCCTCGGAAGCGACTTGGGGGAGGATCTTGCATCGCGAGACTGGTTACACGGCTAGGGGAACTTAACTCGGGAACTCAAAGCCCCCTTCAGTGACGCCCCACGGCGGGGAACCATCGGGTTCCCAGGGCCGCGGGACCCGCGAACCGGGCAGCCCCGGTCTAAGCCGCGATCCGGGTGAGCCGCTCACGTCCCTTCCCCGGCGCCGGACGCGCGCGGGGCGGGGAGTCGCCGTGAGGGGCTGGCGTTGACTGCGTCCTTGGGTACCGAGCCTGGCCAGGTGGGCGACTCCCGGGAGAGCACAGTGTCGCCCGGGCCCCGCAGAGGGCCGGCCACCGGGACCGCGGCGGTTATTCCCGACATGCTCCTCTCGGGGAGGATTTCAAACCTTCGGCCACAGCCAAATCCCCTCCCTCGGCCCCGTCGGGCCCCAGCAACAGGCGGTGGCCCGCGTATCATTGGCCGGGTCGCGCGAAAGCGTGTTTTGATTGGCCGCAGCGCCTCCCGGCCCCGCTTCAGCGCTCGCCGCCGCCTCCATTTTGTCGGTAGAGACAGGAGGAAGAGGTCGGTCGAGACGTTGAGGTGGCCAGCAGCTCCCTCGTCGGTGCTCGTGGGCTTCGCCCGTTCCGTGCGTCGTCTCTCCCTGGAAGGGGAGGGCGGCTTCCCAGCCGAGCAGAAGCCGCCGCCGCCGCAGTCCCGGGCTTGAAGTCGGTGAGTGGCGGCGGCGCGACGGGTGCGGCCATGTTGGCGGCGGCGCTCCCTATTGTTGGGGGAAGGCGGCGAGATCCGAGGCCGCGGGGGCGCGGGCGGCCCGGAAGAGCGGGTCCCCGGGCCGGGCTCGAGGGACGCGGAGCGACTTGGAAGCCCAGCCCCGCTGCAGACGACTCGAGCTTTCCGGGCTCGCTTTGGGAATGACTCAGGGTCTAGAAACTTAATTTCTTAGGGCGTTGAAACAGTCCGGAAGGGCCTCACGCTTTCGATACGAGCTCTTGCTTGGTGACCTGGTTTCTTGGACTATCAAGTGGAATCGCCGATGTTTAGTGTTTATAGTAGTGATTGTTTCCGTGTATTTAAGATGGGAAACTGCTTGTTGTGGCTTGTGAAACTTATTTTAACGGGGAGGAGTCAAGAGTTCATAACCAAAGGAAGCGCTGCGTGACGTAAACATGTTGGGAGAGGAGGCTCTGCTAAAGCAGATCCGTGATGTGTCTNCTGTGACCTCATGGACTGTAGGGGGACCCCAAGCTTGCCAGTCTCCTCTGTTCATGGGGATTCTTCAGGCAAGAAAATTGGCATGGATTTCCATACCCACCTCCAGGGGATCTTCCCAACCCAGGGATCAAACTCAGGTCTCCCACATTGTGAGCAGATGGTTTACCATCTGAGCCACAAGGGAAGTCCATATATATATATATGAATGAAAGAGGCCGCTTAAGAGTAAATATTAAGAAAAAAAAAAAAGAATAGAAAGGGAAAAAGTGAAAGTAGTGACAGTAGAGCCTCTTTTGGGGTTCCAAAATCACTGTGGAGTGTGACTGCAGCCATGAAATCAGAAGACAATTGCTTCTTGGCAGGAAAGCAATGATAAATCTAGACAGTACGTTGAAAAGCAGAGCCATTACTCTGCCGACAAAAGTCTATATATCAGGGCTATGGCCTTCCTAGTGGTCATGAAGGGCTGTAAGAGCTGGACCACAAAGAAGGCAGAATGCCAAAGAATTGATGCCTTCAAACTGAGGTGTTGGAGAAGATGCCTGAAAATCCCTTGGTCAGCAAAGACATTAAAACAGTCAATGTTAAGGGAGATCAACCCTGAATATTCACTGAAAGGACTGATGCTGTAGCTGAAGCTCCAGTATTTTGGTCGTTTGGTGTGAACAGATGACTCTGTGGAAAAGTCCCTGATCCTGGGAAAGATTGAGGGCAGAAGGAGAAGAGGGTTTTGGAGGGTGAGATGGCTGGATGCCATCACCGATGCAATGAATATGAACCTGGGCAATCCTGGGGAGATGTTGAGGGACAGGGAGGCCTGGTATGCTACAGTCCATGGGGCCACAAAGAGTCAGACATGACTGGGTTAAGTGGGTGACTGGACAACAACAATCTCTCTCTATCTATATATACACACACACACACACTATCTGGATGAGATGTTTGGATAGCATCACTTTCAATGGACATGAAGTTGGGTGAACTGAAGGAGATGGTGAGTGACAAGAACGCCTGGTGTGCTGCAGTCCATGAGACTGCAAAGAGTCAGAAATGACTCAGCAACTGAACAACTACCTGGCACCCTAGAAGGGAACCTGATTTTTTATTTTGTTTCTTCTTTGCCTCAGAGAAAAACAAATTTGATCATAGAAGTAAAGAGAAGTATCCATGATCAATCATAGAGCTTTGTGTCTCCAAATAAAGCATAGGTATTCAATATTAAATATATTAAAATACTAAAATATCCCTGATGCCATATCATAAATAATCCTATTGCTTTAACAGCTGTGAATGACATTAAAGATGAGCTGTAGGGATCTAGATGAGCATTTTTGTAAGGAAGAAATTTGGTTTGTTTTCCTTGCAACTTAACAAGCACTGAGAACACTGAAAGTGTTCCTTTGAAAATCTCCCCCTCCAGTGTTCCAGTGGGGATTACTCTACATCGTAGTGGTGGTAGTTTAGTTACAAAGTTGTGTCTGACTCTTTGCGACCCCATGGACTATAGCCCACTAGGCTCCTGTGTTCATAGGGTTTTCCAAGCAAGCATACTGGAGTGGGTTGCCATTTCCTTCTCCAGGGGATCTTCCAGAACCAGGGATTGAAACCACAGCTCCTGCATCTCCTGCATTGCAAGAGGATTCTTTACCACTGAACCACTGGGGAAACCCCTACTCTACATTGCAATCATGTGTATATGGGTGTGTATGTTTTCCCTTGTTCCTTTCAGAATTTAAGAGGAACTGGAATATAAGGGAGTTAAACAAAGAACGATGGCTACATTCGTCTTTTCAAAAGCAAAATCAGATTAAGCGTCAAGAAAATAAATGACCTTAAAAACCTGTAAATCATGCTATGTCACTCTTAGACTTCTTCCTTAGTGCACAGAAAATTCCTGAACTAAATCCATTAGCTAGCCCGGTTGGGTGGTTAACTAAGGTAGGACCTCGAATTATAAATAGAAAAACTTGCCTCACTCTTGCCCAAGAAAGCTGTTTTGTTCTTTCCCTTTGAAAGTCCCTTAACTCAGCAGTAAAGTATGGGATTATTGGAGCCATCAAGCTAAGGAGTAGGGGACAAGTCCCAGGTCCAATTTTACTAGCTCCCTGAGTTAGGGGACTTTCAGAGAGGAAGAACACAGAGGTGGAGATTAACCATCATTTTATGACATTTCTTAATTGTAGCTTCTGGAGTCAGAATGTCTCTGGTTTAAGAGTCTTTGGAAAACTGTTCCATGGCTCAAGATGTGGGAGTTTATCTTGCCCAGGAGAAGCAATCTGAGTTTGAATATTAATCATGGTATCTATAGTAGCAATTTTAGCCCACTGACTCTGGTTAATTAGTGTTTAGTAGAGGATAGAGGGCAGAGGGAAAAGAAAGCTTTGGCTAGTGAGATTAATCATAAATTTAATAAGGGAACTGGGCTTTAGGGGGAGTTGATTTCAGGAGGAGTGAGGTCTCTTTCAAGATTTCCTTTTTTAGCTTTTGAAAACAGTACTTTCTAGCTGACCCTTATAAGGGTAAAATGTCACAAGCAGACTCAGGTTTTAGTAATACTTTCCTCACCCACCTTTATTTCCTCTCTGGTGTAAATTCAACAGAAAGTAACTGAGCTTCTTGCTGGAGACTAGGGGGAGAGGCTTGGGCAAGTATGGATTCCCAAAGTGCCAGTAATGTGACTTGTTTTCAAGAATAAAATAAACAATGTAGGTTTAACAATCCCTTCTTACTTTTAGATAGGATAACTATATAGGTCAATCTGTTAGCATTTCACATGGCATCTTTCTTTAATCTATACTCAATTCATCCATTTGTACTACTGCAGATTTTGTAGCATGTTTTAATTCTGTCTGGACAATGATCCCCATACATTATTATTATTTTCTAATGATAATTTACCCATTTCTTGATCTTTATACATCACTATATATGTTCAAATAATTTAAAGAGTTTCAAAAATATGTAATTTTATTTGACCAAAATTAGTAATTTGTAGAGAACAGACGTTGTGTTAATTCATGGTATTTGATAAAGTGGAATATTTCTTCATTTGTTCAAGTTTCTTAGTAGTTTTATTACATTTTTTATCATAGGGAGCTTGTATGTTTACATGTGTGCGTATTTTTAAACTAGTTATGTGTCAGATAATTTTTGTTACTTCAGGATATACCTTATTTCTGAGTATATTTTATAATTTGTTAACATTTTTGTAAGGAAATGGCACTGAATATTGTATGTTAATTGTGTATCCTCTAATCTTGTTCAACTTATATTACTTGAGTGTTAAATCTGCTCATTCTATGTATTTTCTTCAGATAAATAATTTAATTTCTCTGCAAATAATTATAACAATAACACTTCCCTTACAATTATTATATTTTGTTGTATAGATAGGGCAAATATGTCTGTGTGGATTGGTCACTAACTTACTTATTTCTTTACTGCAGCCTAAGACCCGTTTCAGAGAAGGCAGTGGCACCCCACTCCTGTACTCTTGCCTGGAAAATCCCATGGATGGAGGAGCCTGGTAGGCTGAAGTCCATGGGGTCGCTCAGAGTTGAACACAACTGAAGTGGCTTAGCAGCAGCAACAAGACCTGTTTACTCAAAATCTTGTCAGTGTCAAGCAGAAGTTTTTTCCATTCCAATTATTTTAAAAATAGCTGAAATGAGCTGATTATTAGCCATTTAAAATCTGCCTATCTATAACCTGAGAAATTATATCCAGCATTTTCAGGCCATTGAAATGTTAGGGCCTTAGAATTATAAAACTCCAAGTCAATATATCTTCAGAGCTCTCTGACCCAAAGGTGCTGGTGAGTGACATCACTGAGAAAAGCAAGCCCCCTCTCTAACCCCTCTCTTCTCCAAGAGTTTCTCCAAGAGTTTCCTTACCTTCCATCTCTTCTGAGCCTTGGCCTCTTTCCTTAAGCCTCTGGATGGTCTCCTTACTTGAAAGACTTCCTCCTAGGCAGTCCTGCCAAGGACCATCTAATAAAGTTTAGTGAGTGCTACTGCTTCTTGTGGTGTGTCTTTTTCTTCATTTAGTCGCCAGTTTTCTGAAACACCCTACATATCTCCTGAAAGTGAAAGTGTTGGTCTCTCAGTGGTGTCTGACTCTTTTTGATCCCATGAACTGTAGCCCACTAGACTCTTCTGTCCATGGAATTCTCCAGGCAAAAATACTGGAGTGGGTAGTCATTCCATTCTCTAGGGGATGTTCCTGAGCCAGGGATCAAACTCGGGTTTCCCGCATTGCAGGCAGTTTCCTTACCACTTGCACCAACAGGGAAGACATATGTCAGGAGGATACCCTGGGGAAGGGTACCTACAGAAAGTATTTTAGGAAGTTGTTGTTTATGAATCAATAAAATAAGATTGGGGAAAGGAAGGGATTGAGCATCTGATCTATTAAAAGATAAGAAACAAGTATAGACTTTGGACCGACAATTTAGAGGTTAAGAGCTAGAAATCTGTCATTCTCTGCCTTCTTTCAGTTGATATAAAGAAAAATCGTGTTTATCGCTGTTTCATTAGCCTTGCTTGCTATTTGTAGAAATTCAGGCTTGGGATTCAGCTGTACTACAAACTCTACTCTTATTTTCAATTTTCACAGGTACATTTAACAACATTTTGGAAATATTTTAAAATTGGTTACAACTAAGATATCCTTTAAGCCAGACAATATAATTTTTTTTGTTTTGTAGCCCATAAAATTCAATACCATATAAATTATATAGTCAAGGAAAACATTTCTAGAAATCTACTCAGAGTAGTATTTCATATAATCCCAACAATATGTACTCTTCTTGGTGACATATATCCAAAGCATCAGTGTTCATGGATGTGTGTCTAAAATTGCAATTAAAATGCATGTATATATGCACTTTTGAGTGAGCTGTGTACTGAAGGGGAGCTGCCTTGTTTAGTTATGCTGCACTTAAATTTATATCCATTTATGTCACACTGCTTATGTAACTTATATGCAGAGTACATCATGAGAAATGCTGGGCTGGAAGAAACACAAGCTGGAATCAAGATTGCCGGGAGAAATATCAATAACCTCAGATATGCAGATGACACCACCCTTATGGCAGAAAGTGAAGAGGAACTAAAAAGCCTCTTGAAGAAAGTGAAAGAGGAGAGTGAAAAAGTTGGCTTAAAGCTCAACATTCAAAAACAAAGATCATGGCATCTGGTCCCATCACTTCATGGGAAATAGATGGGGAAAGAGCAGAAACCATGTCAGACTTTATTTTTTTGGGCTCCAAAATCACTGCAGATGGTGACTGCAGCCATGAAATTAAAAGACGCTTACTCCTTGGAAGAAAATTTATGACCAACCTAGATAGTATATTCAAAAGCAGAGCCGTTACTTTGCCGACTAAGGTCCGTCTAGTCAAGGCTATGGTTTTTCCTGTGGTCATGTATAGATGTGAGAGTTGGACTGTGAAGAAGGCTGAGCACCGAAAAATTGATGTTTTTGAACTGTGGTGTTGGAGAAGACTCTTGAGGGTCCCTTGGACTGCAAGGAGATCCAACCAGTCCATTCTGAAGATCAACCCTGGGATTTCTTTGGAAGGAATGATGCTAAAGCTGAAACTCCAGTACTTTGAACACCTCATGTGAAGAGTTGACTCATTGGAAAAGACTCTGATGCTGGGAGAGATTGGGGGCAGGAGGCTAAGGGGACGACCCAGGATGAGACGGCTCGATGGCATCACGGACTTGATGGACATGAGTCTGAGTGAACTCCGGGAGAAGGTGTTGGACAGGGAGTCCTGGCATGCTGCGATTCATGGGGTGGCAAAGCATCGGACATGACTGAGTGACTGAACTGTTGAAAATCAATTGCACTCATCTCACATGATAGTAAAGTAATGCTCAAAATTTCCAAGCTAGGCTTCAACAATACGTGAACTGTGACCTTCCAGATGTTCAAGCTGGCTTTAGAAAAGGCAGAGGAACCAGAGACCAAATCTCCAACATCCACTGGATCCTCAATAAAGCAAGGGAGTTCCAGAAAAACATCTATTTCTGCTTTATTGACTATGCCAAAGGTTTTGACTGTGTGGAACACAATAAACTGTGGAAAATTCTGAGAGAGATGGCCATACCAGACCACCTGACCTGCCTTTTGAGAAATCTATAAGCAGGTCAGGAAGCAACATTTAGAACTGGACATGGAACAACAGACTGGTTCCAAATAGGAAAAAGAGTACGTCAGTGGTGTATATTATCACCCTGCTTATTTAACTTATATGCAGAGTACGTCATAAGAAATGCGGGGCTGGAAGAAACACAAGCTGGAATTAAGTTTTCCAGGAGAAATATCAATAACCTCAGATATGCAGATGACACCACCCTTATGGCACAAAGTGAAGAGGAGCTAAAAAGCCTCTTGATGAAAGTGAAAGAGGAGAGTGAAAAAGTTGGCTTAAAGCTCAACATTCAGAAAACGAAGATCATGGCATCTGGTCCCATCACTTCATGGGAAATAGATGGGGAAACAGCGGAAATAGTGTCAGACTTTATTTTTGGGGCTCCAAACTCACAGCAGATGGTGACTCCAGCCATGAAATTAAAAGATGCTTACTCTTTGGAAGGAAAGTTATGGTCAATCTAGATAGCTTATTCAAAAGCAAAGACATTACTTGGCCAACAAAGGTCCGTCTGGTCAAGGCTATGGTTTTTCCAGTCGCCATGTATCGATGTGAGTATTGGACCGTGAAGAAAGCTGAGCACTGAAGAATTGATGCTTTTGAACTGTGGTGATGGAGAACACTCTTGAGATTCCCTTGGACTGCAAGGAAATCCAACCAGGCAATTTTAAAGGAGATCAGTCCTGGGGGTTCTTTGGAAGAAATAATGCTAAAGCTGAAACTCGTTTAGTTTGGCCGCCTCATGCGAAGAGTTGACTCATTGGAAAAGATTCTGATGCTGGGAGGGATTGGCTGCAGGAAGAGAAAGGAACGACAGAGGGTGAGATTGCTGCACGGCATCGCCTACTCAATGGACGTGAGTTTGAGTGAAGTCTGGGAGTTGGTGTAGGACAGGGAGCCCTAGCGTGCTGCAATTCATGGGGTCACAAACAGTCGTACATGACTGAGCGAATGAACTGAAGTGATGAAAATCCAGTAGGCTATACAAGTTGAAAATATAACTGATATTTGAAAAACAAAACAAAAACAAAACAACTTGTTTTCAAGGATAGAAATGAAAGAAATCACATGGTTGCATGGAATCTAAGATTTTAAAAACACACATTATACACTTAAAGGTAATTTTAAGTATACTCCAATATTTCAAATTCATTCATCCTTTAGATTTTTTTAACTTTATTTTGTATTTTTGATATTTAATCACTAGAACTGTGAGAGATAGTGGAGTAGAAGGACATGAGCTGATCTTCCCATGTGAGAACTCCAAAACTACAATTCATTGCTGAACAACCATTGACTGGAGAATGTTGGATCCCACCAAAAGCTGGATGCCCCACACCCAAGGGCAAAGGAAAAGTCCCAGTAAGACCATAAAAGGGGGGGGGGGGATTGTGTTTAGAATCAAACCCCTTACTTGCCAGAGAAACTCAGAGGGCTTAAATAAACTTTGTGTGCATCAGGACCCAGAGACCTCCCAGAGACTGAGCCAGAACTGTGTTTGAGTATATCCTGCGAAGGTACTTGGTGAAGCAGACCTAGATATGGCATAGCCTTCTTGGAGATGGTGGTGGTGGTTTAGTCACTAAGTCATGTCTGGCTCTTGTGATCCCGTGGACTGAAGCTTGCCAGGCTCCTCTGTTCATGTGATTCTCCAGGCAAGAAGACTGCGGTGGGTTGCCATTTCCATCTCTAGGGGATCTTCCCAACCAAGGAATTGAACCTGAGCTTCCTGCATTGCAGGCAGATGATTTACCAACTGAGCTATGAGGGAAACTTCTTAGAGTAGGTTGCCATTAACCCCACCATAGAGTCTTCAGGTCTTACACAGGACTGGAGAAACAGACTCTTGGAGGACACAAACAGAACTTTGTGTGCAACAGGACCCAGGAAAAAGAAGTAGTGACTCCACAAAGGACTGTTCTAAATTTGCCCATGAGTATCCAAGAATCACTAGCGAAGAAATGGGTCGAAGGTGGCCTGCTGCAGGGTTGGGGGCATTGAGTGCAGCAGGGCATCCATGATCCATTTTGAAGGAAGTTGCCATTAGCTTCATTACCTCCACCATAGTTTGGCCTCAGGTCAAAAACAGGGAGGGAACATAGCATCAACAGAAAATTGGATTAAACATTTACTGACCATGGCCCCACCCATCAGAACAAGATCCAGTTTCCCCCTCAGTCTCTTCTCCCATCAGGAAGCTTCCATAAGCCTCTTATCCTTACCTATCAGGGGGGAAGGCAGAATGAAAATCAAAATCACAGAAAACTAACCAGGCTGAGAACATGGACCACAGCATTGTCTAACACAATGAAACTATGAGCTATGCTGTGTAGGGCCACCCAAGATGGACAGGTTATGGTGGAAAGTTCTGACAAAATGTGGTCCACTGGAGCAGGGAATGGCAAAAGACTTCAGTATTCTTGCCTTGAGAACCCCATGAACCACATTAAAAAGCTAAAATATAGTATACTGAAACATGAACTCACCAGGCTGATAGATGTCCAATATGCTACAGGAGATCTGTGGAGATATAACTCCAGAAAGAATGAAGGAACAAAACAAAACAAAAACATCACCAAGTTGTGGATGTGACTGGTGATGGAAGTAAAGCCCAATGCGGTAAAGAACAATATTGCCTACCCAGAATGTTAGGTCCATGGATCAAGGCAAATTTGAAGTGGTCTAATAAGAGATGGCAAGAGTGAACATTGACATTTTAGGAATCAGTGAACTAAAATGGATTGCAATGTGTGAATTTAACTCAGATACCATTCTGTCTATTACTTTGGGTAAGAATCCCTTAGAATAAACACAGTAGTCATCATAGTCAACAAAAGAGTCCAGAATGCAGTAATTGGATGCAATCTCAAAACCCACAGAATGATCTCTATTAATTTCCAAGGCAAATCATTCAATATCACAGGAATCCAAATCTGTGTCCCAAGCAGTAATGCTGAGGAAGCTGAAGTTAAAGGGCTCTATTAAGCGCTACAAGATCTTCTAGAACTAATACCCCTGAAAGATGTCCTTTTTATTGTAGGGGACTTGAATTCAAAAGTAGGAATTCAAGAGATACCTGGAGTTAGGCAAATTTGACCTTAGGGCACAAAACAGAGCAGGTGAGAGGATAACAGAGTGTTGCCAACAGAATGCACAGGTCATAGCAAACACCCTCTTCTAGCAACTTAAGTTAAGATCCGAAGATAGGATCAGTGAAATAGAAGATAGAATGGTAGAAATAAATGAATCAGAAAGGAAAATAGAAAAACAAATTAAAAGAAATGAGGACAATCTCAGAGACCTACAGGACAATATGAAACGCTCCAACATTCGAATTATAGGAGTCCCAGAAGAAGAGGACAAAAAGAAAGACCATGAGAAAATCCTTGAGGAGATAATAGTTGAAAACATCCCTAAAATGGGGAAGGAAGTAATCACCCAAGTCCAAGAAACCCAGAGGGTTCCAAATAGGATAAACCCAAGG
>SJYQ01005778.1:61568-78507 GCA_006410935.1 Redunca redunca | reverse complement strand
CATTCAAGTAATGCTTTGCTTATTCAGGTGAAAATATCATTAAATATCACCAAAATATATTTTTGTGTACTTGATAAAGAAGTGGCCAAAGGAAAGTCTGGGTACACTGAAACCAGGTTTTGGATATGGGTCAGCATACTCTGAGTAAATCAAGATAATAGCTATTTAATCTTCTTTTTCCTATTAACACTGTATTTCCAAATGACCTGGTGATAGTGCACACACTTCCAGGACTGGGAAGATGAGATAATCAGTATCACAACTGTAGAGAATTTTCCTTGCTTTCTGTACTATATAGTACACAAATAGTGGAAGAGAAAAAATCAAGATGAAAGACCTAGTGGCTTTAATATCTTTGTAGGTATGATGACATCCATATTTTAATTCAGCATTTAAAAAAATTGAAACAATATTTATTATAATGAATACTTATGTGTGTTTTGTACTTATAAGTCTTTGTCTATTGCTTTCCTTTGTGGATTTAAGTTAGATCTTAGTTTGCAAAGATGCAGTTATTTCTAGGGAAGTAACATTTGATGAGCATGAAGTTCAGGAGACACAATAGTCCATGGGTATTTTCTTTTCTCTTTCCCACTAACTGGATTTCTTTTCTGTCTTCCTTTCTTCTTCCTCCGTTCCTTCATTCTTTTCTTTTCTGTTTCCTTCATTCTTTCCTCATTTCTTTGTTTCCTCTTTGGAATATCACTGAGGAATAATTTAAGGGAGAAATAACCTGTTAACTACTCCCTAGGAATGAGAAATTTATTATATTATTGATAAATAATAACTATAAGATTATTTTCTTTTTTTGATTTGTTTCTTTGACTACTTCATTCAGTTGAGTTCAGTCTCTCAGTCATGTCCGACTCTTTGCAACCCCATGAATCACAGCACGCCAGGCCCCCCTGTCCATAACCAACTCCTGGAGTTCACTCAGACTCAGGTCCATCGAGTCAGTGATGCTATCCAGCCATCTCATCCTCTGTCGTCCCCTCCTCCTCCTGCCCCCAATCCCACCCAGCATCACAGTCTTTTCCAATGAGTCAACACTTCACATGAGGTGGCCAAAGTACGGGAGCTTCAGCTTTAGCATCATTCCTTCCAAAGAAATCCCAGGGCTGATCTCCTTCAGAATGGACTGGTTGGATCTCCCTGCAGTCCAAGGGACTCTCAAGAGTCTACTCCAACACCACAGTTCAAAAGCATCAATTCTTCCGCGTTCAGCCTTCTTCACAGTCCAACTCTCATATCCATACCTGACTACAGGAAAAACCATAGCCTTGACTAGACGGACCTTAGTCGGCAAAGTAATGTCTCTGCTTTTGAATATGCTATCTAGGTTGGTCATAACTTTTCTTCCAAGGAGTAAGCGTCTTTTAATTTCATGGTTGCATTCACCATCTGCAGTGATTTTGGAGCCCCCCAAAATAAAGTCTGACACTGTTTCCACTGTTTCCCCATCTATTTCCCATGAAGTGATGGGACTAGATGCCATGGTCTTCGTTTTCTGAATGTTGAGATTTAAGCCAACTTTTTCACTCTCCTCTTTCACTTTGATCAAGAGGCTTTTTAGTTCCTCTTCACTCCATAGTTTTCTTAAAAATTAAGCTGTATATGTATAAAAATCTTTGAGATCTTGAAATCTTTGAGTATAAAATAAGGGCTTTTTATTTCTCATTCATTTAATATTTATTAACCATCCACCCTGTGTCAGGCATTTCTTGCCTATCATCTTTGAAAAAGCTGTGCAATAATATTTCACTTTCTGATTCCTTTCCATTAAATTTAAAGGTTTAGTATATTTGATTATGTCTAATATTATATGGAGAAGGCAATGGCACCCCACTTCAGTACTCTTGCCTGGAAAATCCCATGGATGGAGGAGCCTGGGGGGCTACAGTCTATCAGGTCACTAAGAATTGGACACGACTGAGCGACTTCACTTTCACTTTCACTTTCATGCATTGGGGAAGGAAATGGCAACTATTCTTGCCTTGAGAATCCCAGGGATGGGGGAGCCTGGCGGGCTGCCATCTATGGGCTTGCACAGAGTCAGACACGACTGAAGTGACTTAGCAGCAGCAGCAGCAATATTATATACATCCTTATCTTAATAATTTACATTGCTTTTAATATTGATGCTGAAAGCTACTATAACTGCTTCTTAAGTCATTTTATTTCATATGTAAATAAGTTCTCTAAATTCAACTTGTTCCCCATGCAAGATAACATAAAGATAACGAGAGTGATTACTTTGAATTAATATCACTTAAAACATCACTAAGGAGATTGTTTCAAGGTGGTGGAATAGAAAGACATGCACTTATCTTCTGTGAAAGCATCAACATCATAACAACCTGTTTAGCAACCATCAACAGGAGGATGCTGAAACTCACCAAAAAAGATATCTACACCCAAAGACAAAAGAGAAGCCACAATGAAATGGTAGGAGGGATACAATCGTGATAAAATCAAATCCCATAACTCTTGGGTGGGTGACCCATAAACTGGAGAATAGTAACATCAAAGAAGTTATAAAGGTTATGCACTCTGGATCATGCTTCCCAGTCTGGATATCTGGCAAAGGGACATGATATCCCCAAGAACTCTAACTTTGAATTCCAGCAGGATTGGATTCCAGGACGTCCACAGGACTGGGAGAAATAAAGACTCCATCCTTAGAGGGCACAAACAAAACCTTGTGCACATCAGGACCCACAGAAAATGGATAATGACTCCATAGAAGACTGAGCCAGACATATCTGTGAGTGGTGGAGGGTCTCTTACAGAGGTGTGAGTTAACAGTGGCTCAACACAGGGATGGGGGCACAGGCAGCAGGCATTCTGGGAGGTATCCTTTGGCATAAACCCTCTTAAGGGTCATCAATAGCCTGTAGATCCTGTAGACTCCAAAACTGAGTCACCTGAGGCCAAACAAGTAACAGGGAGGGAGTGTAGCCCCATCCATCAGCAGACAATTAAATTACAAATTTGCTGTACAAATTTTCTGAACAAGAGAACAAGACCAAGTTTTTCCTATAACCAGTCCCTTCCACCAGGAAACTTTCCCAAGCCTCTTAGTCTCATCCACCTGAAGACAGAAAAAAGAAATGGGAGTTAAAATTCTGCAGCCTCCAGAATGAAAAACACAATGAGAAAAAGCTAATCAAAAGGAAAACAAACAAACATAGGGTTGTGACCCAGATGAAGGAACACAAAAAATCAATTAAATGAGGTGGAGATAGGTAACCTCTAAGAAAAATAATTCAGAATAACCATAGTGAAGATAATCCAGGATCTCACAAAATGAATGGAGAAGATGCAAGAAATGTTTACCAAATACCTAGAGGAAATAAAGAGCAAATAAACAGAGATGAACCATGCACTAGAAGTAACCAATAATGGAATAACTGAGGCAGAAGAACAGATAAGAGACTTAGAAGACAGAATAGTGGAAACCACTGCAGTGAAACATAATAGAGAAAAAAAGAATGAAAAAAAAAAAAAAAAAGAAGGCAACCTAAGAGACCTCTGGGACAACATTAAACATATCAACTTTCACATAATAGGGTTCCCAGAAGGAAAGGAGAGAGAGAACAGATTCAAGAAAATATCTGAAGAGATAATAGCTGAAACCTTCCCTAACATGGTAAAGGAAATAATCAAGCAAGTCCAGGAAACACAGAGAGTCCCAAGAAGGATTAATCAAAGGAGGAACACACCAGATACATAATAATCAAACTGACAAAAAATATAGATAAAGATATAAGATTAAAAGCAACAAGATAAAAAAGGCAAACAATATACAATATAACTACCATAAGATTATCAGCTGATTTCTCAACAGAAACTCTGAAAATCAGAAGAGAATGGCATGATACATTCAATGTGATGAATGAGAAAAATCTACAACCAGGAATACCCAGCAAGACTCTCATTCAGATTTGATGGAGAAATAAAAAGCTTTCCAGACAAGTGAAATTTAAAAGAATTCAGCATCAATAAACCAGCTTTACATAAATGCTAAAGGAACTTCTCTAGGCAGGAAACACAGGAGAAGGAAAAGAACTAGAGTAAATAAACCCAAATCAATTAAGATCATTGCAATAGGATCCTACATATTGATAACTATCTTAAATGCAAATGGACTAAATGCACCAACCAAGTCATAGACTAGCTAGGTAGATACAAAAAAACAGAATCTGTATATATTCTGTCTACAAGAGACCGACATCTGACCTAGGGACATCCACAGACTGAAAGTAAGGGGATGGGAGAAAGTATTCCACTCAAATGGAAATCGAAGGAAAGCTCAAGTTACAATACTCATATCAGACAAAATAGTCCAAATAAATACTATTATAAAAGACAAAGAAGGACACTAGAAAATGATTGAGGTTCAATACAAGAAGATATAAATGTATATGTACCCAGCTTAGGAACACTTCAATATATAAGTCAAATACTAAAAACCATAAAGGGAGAAACCGACACAACTTCATGGTGGACTTTAACACACCATTTTCATCAATGGACATAACATCCAGACAGAAAAGTAATAAGAAAACTGAGGCCTTATATGATATGTTAGATGAGTTGAACTTAACTGATATTTTTAGAGCATCCTGAACTGACTACATGCTGGGCCACAATGCATAAGCCTTAGTATATTTAGGAATCATACTAACCATCTTATCTGATCACAACACTATGACATTAGAAATAAGCTGCAAGGAAAAAAAAAAAACTCTAATACATACAAAAATATGGAGACTAAGCAATATGCTATTAGACTACCAGTAAATTACAGAATACATTAAAAAAAAAAAAAAACAAAAACCTAGAGACAAATGAAAACACAACAGTCCAAAACATATGGGATGCAGCAAAAGCAGCTCTAAGAGGTAAGTTTATAACACTACAATATTTTCTCAAAGAACAAGAAAAACCTCCAGTAAACAACCCAACCTTACATCTAAAACAACTAGAGAAAGAACAAACAAAATCTAAAGTTAGTTGAAAGAAGAAGATCATAAAGATCAGAGCAGAAATAAGTGGCATGCAAACAAAGAAAGCAATTGCAAAAGTCAATTAAATTAACAGCTCTTTTTTTGAAAAGATAAACAAAAGTAATAAGCCTTTAGCCAGACTTATAAAAAAAAAAAACAAAAAAGAGAGGACTCAAATCAATAAAATTAGAAATGAAAAAATGAGAAGTTACAACTGACTCAACAGAAACAACAAGGATTATTAGAGATTACTATGACCAACTGTGTACCAATAAATGGACAACCTGGAAGAAATAGATAAATTCTTAGAAAGGTACAGTCTCCCAGGACCAAAGCAGAAAGACATAGAAAGTATGACAAAACCAATACAATACTGTAAAGCAATTAACCTTCAATTAAAATAAATAAATCTATATTTTAAAAAATATGAACAGAACAATAAGAAGCACTAACATTGAAACTGTGATTAAAACTTTACAAAAACAAAAGTCCAGGATCTGACATCTTCACAGGCAAACTTTATCAATCATTAAGAGAAGAGTTAATGTTTATCCTTCTGAAACTGTTCCAAAAAGTTGTAGAGGAAAGGAAGCTTCCAAAATCATTTTATGAGGCCACCATTGCCCTGATAACAAAACCAGACAAAAATGCCACACACACACACAAACCAGAGAGAGAGACTGAGAGATAATTACAGGCCAGTGTCAGAGAAACCCAAGTAAGACAGTAGGTGTTGGAAGAGGGCAACAGAGGGAAGACACACTGAAACCATAATCACAGAAAACTAGCAAAACTGATCACATGGACCACAGCCTTGTCTAACTCAATGAAACAAAGGCATGCCATGTGGGGCCACTGAAGATGGGTGAGAATTGGTGGAGAGGTCAGACAGAATGTGGTCCACTGGAGAAGGGAATGGCAAACCAGTTCAGTATTCTTGCCTTTAGAACCCTATGAACAGTATGGAAAGGCAAAACGATGGGATACTGAAAGAGGTTCTCCCCAATTTGGTAAGTGCCCAATATGCTACTGGAGATCAGTGGAGAAATAACTCCAGAAAGAATGAAGAGATGGAGCCAAAGCAAGAACAATACCCAGTTGTGGATGTGACTGGTGATAGAAGCAAGGTCTGATGCTGTAAAGAGCAGTATTGCATAGGAACCTGGAATGTTAGTTAGGTCCATGAATCAAGGCAAATTGGAAGCAGTCAAACAGGAGATGGCAAGATTGAACGTCGACATTCTTGGAATCAGCGAACTAAAATGGACTGGAATGGGGGAATTTAACTCAGATGACCATTATATATACTACTGCGGGCTGGAATCCCTTATAAGAAATGGAGTAGCCATCACGGTCAACAAAAGAATCCGAAATGTAGTACTTGGATTCAATCCCAAAAACGACAGAATGATCTCTGTTCATTTCCAAAGCAAACCATTCAATATCATGGTAATCCAAGCCTATGCCCCAACCAGTAACACTGAAGAAACTGACATTGAAAGGTTCTATGAAGATCTACAAGACGTTTTAGAACTAACACCCAAAAAAAAGATGTCCTTTTCGTTATAGGGGACTGGAATGCAAAAGTAGGAAGTCAAGAAACACCTGGAGTAACAGGCAAATTTGGCCTTGGAGTATAGAATGCAGCAGGGAAAAGGCTAATAGAGTGTTGCCAAGAGAATACACTGGTCATAGCAAACATCCTCTTCCAACAACACAAGGGAAGACTCTACACATGGACATCACCAAATGGTCAACACTGAAATCAGATTGATAACATTCTTTGCAGCCAAAGATAGAGAAGTGCTATACAGTCAGCAAAAACAAGACCGGGAGCTGACTGGCTCAGATCATGTACTTCTTATTGCCAAACTTAGACTTAAATTGAAAAGTAGGGAAAACTGCTAGACCATTCAAGAATGACATAAATCAAATCCCTTATACAGAAGCAGTGAGAAATAGATTTAAGGGACTAGATCAGATAGACAGAGTGCCTGATGAACTATGGATGGAGGATCATGACAGTGTACAGGAGACAGGGATCAAGACCATCCCCATGAAAAAGAAATGCACAAAGCAAAATGTCTGTCTGAGGAAGCCTTACAAATCGCTGTGAAAAGAAGAGAAATGAAAAGCAAAGGAGAAAAGGAAAGATATAAGCATCTGAATGCAGAGTTCCAAAAATAGCAAGGAGAGATAAGAAAGCCTTCCTCAGTCATCAATGCAAAGAAATAGAGGAAAACACCAGAACGGGAAAGACTAGAGATTTCTTCAAGATAATTAGAGATACCAAGGGAACAATTCATGCAAAGATGGGCTTGATAAAGGACAGAAATGATATGGACCTAACTGAAGAAGAAAATATTAAGAAGAGGGGGCAAGAATACATCGAACTACACAAAAAAGAACTTCACGATGGTGTGATCACTCACCTAGAGCCAGCCATCCTGGAATGTGAAGTCAAATGGGCCTTAGAAAGCATCACTACAAACAAAGCTAGTGGAGGTGATGGAATTTCAGTGAGCTATTTCAAATCCTGAAAGATGATGTTGTGAAAGTGTCACACTCAATAAGCCAGCAAATTTGGAAAACTCAGCAGTGGCCACAGGACTGGAAAAAGTCAGTTTTCATTTCAATCCCAAAGAAAGGCAATGCCAAAAAATGCTCAAACTACTGCANGTGGCCACAGGACTGGAAAAAGTCAGTTTTCATTTCAATCCCAAAGAAAGGCAATGCCAAAAAATGCTCAGACTACTGCACAATTGCATTCATCTCACACGCTAGTAAAGTAATGCTCAAAATTATCAAAGCCAGGTTTCAGCAATATGTAAACTGTGAACTTCCAGATGTTCAAGCTGATGTTCCAAAAAACAGAGGAACCAGAAATCAAATTGCCAACATCCACTGGATCATTGGAAAAGCAAGACAGTTCCAAAAATATATCTATATCTGCTTTATTGACTATACCAAAGCCTTTGACTGTGTGGATCACAATAAACTGTGGAAAGTTCTGAGAGAGATGGGAATACCAGACCACCTGATCTGCTTCTTGGGAAACCTATATGCAGGTCAGGAAGCAACAGTTAGAACTGGATATGGAACAACAGACTGGTTCCAAACAAGAAAAGGAGTCTGTCAAGGCTGTATATTGCCACTCTGCTTATTTAACTTATTTGCAGAGTACATCATGTGAAGCATTGAACTGGAAGAAACACAAGCTGGAATCAAGATTGCTGGGAGAAATATCAATAACGTCAGATATGCAGATGATACCACCCTTATGTCAGAAAGTGAAGAGGAAATCAAAAACCTCTTGATGAAAGTGAAAGAGGAAAGTGAAAAAGTTGGCTTAAATCTCAACATTCAAAAACGAAGATCATGGCTTCCAGTCCCATCACTTCATGGGAAATAGATGGGGAAACAGTGGAAACAGTGTCAGACTTTATTTTTTTTGAGGCTCCAAAATCACTGCAGATGGTGACTGCAGCCATGAAATTAAAAGGCGCTTACTCCTTGGAAGGAAAGTTAAGACCAACCTAGATAGCATATTGAAAAGCAGAGGCATTATTTTGCCAACAAAGGTCTGTTTAGTCAAGGCTATGGTTTTTCCCATGGCCATGTATGTATGTGAGAGTTGGACCGTGAAGAAAGTTGAGGGCCGAAGAATTGATGCCTTTGATATATGTGCTGTTAGAGAAGACTTTTGAGAGTCTCTTGGATTGCAAGGAGATCCAACCACTCCATTCTAAATGAGATCAGTCCTGGGTATTCATTGGAACAACTGATGCTAAAGCTGAAACTCCAATACTTTGGCCACCTTATGTGAACTGTTGACTCATTTGAAAAGACCCTGATCCTGTGAGGGATTGGGTGTGGGAGGAGACGGGGACAACAGAGGATGAGATGGTTGGATGCGATCTCCACGGGATTTGGTGATGGACAGGGAGGCCTGGCGTGGTGCAATTCATGGGGTCGTAAAGAGTCGAATACGACTGAGTGAAATGACTGACTGAACTGACTGATCACTGATGAACATGGATGCAAAAATCCTCAACAAAATCTAGCAGTTTGTGTCCAACAATACATTAAAAAGATCATGCACCATGATCAAGTGAGATTCACCCCAGGGATACAAGGATTTTTCAACATCTACAAATCAGAAAAATGATACCTGATGTACCACAGCAACAAGTTCAGTTCAGTTCAGTCACTCAGTTGTGTCCGACTCTACGTGACCCCATGGACCACAGCACACCAGGCCTCCCTGTCCATCACCAACTCCCAGAGTGTACCCAAATGCATATCCATTGAGTTGGTGATGCCATCCAACCATCCCATCCTCTGTCATCCCCTTCTCCTCTTGACTTCAACCTTTCCCAGCATCAGGGTCTTTTCCAATGAGTCAGCTCTTCACATCAGGTGGCCAAAGTATTGGAGTTCCTGCTTCAACACCAGTCCTTTCAATGAACACTCAGGATTGATCTCCTTAAGGATGGACTCGTTGGATCTCCCTGTAGTCCAAGGGACTCTTACGACTCTTCTCCAACACCACAGTTCAAAAGCATCAATTTTTCAGCACTCAGCTTTCTCTATAGTTCAACTCTCACATCCATACATGACTACTGGAAAAACCACATCAACAACTGAAGAATAAGAGACATGTGATCATCTCAATAGAAGCAGAAACAGCTTTGGCAAAATTTAGCACAGATTTATAATACAAACTCTCCAGAAAGTGGGCATACAGTAACCTTACTTCAACATAATAAAGGCCACATATGACAGAACTTCAGCTAACATCATACTCATGGTAAAAATGGTAAAAAGCATTACCTCTAAGATTAGGAACAAGAAAATGGTATCCACTCTCACCACTTTTACTAAACATTGTTTTGGAAGCTGAACTGTCACTTTTAAAGGATGACATGATACTATACATCAGTTCATTTTAGTTACACAGTCATGTCCGACTCTGCAACTCCCTGGACTGCAGCACGCCATCACTAATTCCCAGAGATTGCTCAACTCATGTCCATTGATTGGTGATACCATTCAACCATCCCATCCTCTGTCATCCCTTTCTCCTGCCTTCAATCTTTCCCAGTATCAGGGTCTTTCCTAAGGAGTCAGTTCTTCACATCAGGTGGTCAAAGTATTGGAGTTTTAGCTTCAGCATCAGTCTTTACAATGAATACTCTGGACCAATTTCCCTTAGGAATGACTGGTTGGATCTCCTTGCAGTCCAAAGGATTCACAATACTCTTCTCTACCACCACAGTTCTCCTAAAGGTGCGACCAGAAAACTGCTAGAACACATCAATGGATTTGTTAAAGTTTCAGCTTACAAAATTAGTACACAGAAATATGTTGCATTTTTATACACTAACCAGAAAAATATCAAAGAGAAAAATTAAGAAGCAATTCTATTTATTGTTGCATCAAAAATAATAAAATATTAGGGATAAACCTACCTAAGGAGACAAAAGGAAAACCTGTGCACTGAAAACTATAAGTTGCTGATGAAAGAAATCAAAGAAGACATCAATAGATGGAAAGATATACCATGTTGCTGGATAGGATAAATCAACATTGTCAAAATGACTCTACTACCCAAGGAAATCTGCAGATTTAAATGCAATTCTTATCAAATTACCAATGGCATTTTTCACAGAACTGGAATAAAAAATTCCAAATTTTTTATACAGACACACAAGACTCTGAATAGCCAAAACAATCTAAGAAAGAAAAGTGGAGCTGGAGTAATCAGACTCCCTTACTTTAGACTAGACTTCAAAGCCACAGTCATCAAAATAGTAGAGTACTAGCACAAAAACAGAAATATAGATGAGCGGAACAGAATAGAAAACCCAGAAATAAGTCCATGCACCTATGGACAATTAATCCATGACAAAGAAGTCTTGTGTACTCAATGCTGGAAAGACAGTCTCTTCAAGATATGGTGATAGGAATACTGCACAGTTACATGTTTAAAAAAAAAAAAGATGAAATTAGATCATTTTTTAATTCCATACACAAACATAAGTTCAGAACGGATTAAAGACCTAAATATGAGACTGGATACTATAAAACAACAGGAGGAATATATAGGCAGAACACTGTCCGATGTAAATCTCTTTTGATCTGTTTTCCAGAATAATGGAAATGAAATGAAAAATAAAAAATGGGACCTATTTAAACTCAAAAGCTTTTGCACAGCAAAGGAAACCGTCAATAAAATGAAAAGACAACCCACTAGGAGAAAATATTTGCAAATATTTGACCAATTTGCAAATATTTGACCAATTAGGGATTAGTCTCAAAAATTTACAAGCAATTGCTTAACAGCATCAAAAGGAAAAAAGAAGCAATCCACTAAAAAAAAGGGGGGGGGGGCAGAAGACCTAGATAGACATTCTTTGAAGAATACATATAGATGGTCAGTAGGCACATGAAAAGATATTCACATCACTAATTATTAGAGAAATGCAAATCAAAACTGCTATGAAAGATCTCACAGCAGCCAGAATTGCTATTATCAAAAAATCTACAGATAATATATGTTGGAAAGTGTGTGGAGAGAAGGGAAGCCTCCTCCACTGTTTGTGGGAATGTAAATTGCTATAGTCACTATGGAGAACAGTATAGAGATTTCTTAAAAACCAAAATAGAGGTATCATATGATTTTGAAATCCCAATCCTCAGCATATATCCAGAGAAAAGCATGATTTGAATGGATATGTGTACCCCACAGTTCACTGAAGCACTATTTATAATAGTCATAACATGAAAGCAACCTACATGTTCATTGAGAGAGGAATGGATAAAGAAGATATGGTCCATATTTACAATGGAATATTATTAAACCACAAACAAGAATCAAACAATGCCATTTGTAGCAACATGAATGGAACTAGAGAGTGTCATACTGAATGTCTGAATGAAGTCAGACAAAGGAGAAATAACATACGGCATCCCTTATATGTGGAATCTAAAAAGAAATTATACAGTAAACTTACAAAACAGAAACAGAAACATGAGCTTATATTTGCCAGGGGCAGGATGGGAGGAAGGGATTGTTAGAGAGTTTGGGATGGGCATGTAGACACTATTGTAATTAATATGGATGGGCATCCAGGACCTACTGTATAGCACATGGAACTTTGCTCAATGTTATGCTGCAGCCTGCTTAGGAGGGAAGTTTGAGGAGGAATGGATAAATGTACATGTGTGGCTGAGTCTTTTTGCAGTTCACCTGAAACTATCACAACATTGTTACTTTACTATAATTCAATACAAAATAAAATGGAAACAGTGACAGACTTTATTTTCTGGGGCTCCAAATCACTGCAGATGGTGATTGCAGCCATGAAATTAAAAGACACTTGCTCCTTGGAAGAAAAGTTATGACAAACTTACACAGCATATTCAAATTAGAGATATCACTTTGCCAACAAAGGTCCATATAGTCAGTTATCTTTTTTTCAGTAGTCACGAAAAAATGTGAGAGCTGGACAATTAATAAAAAAGGCTGAGCACCGAAAACTGATGCCTTCAAACTGTGGTTCTGGAAAAGACTCCTGAAAGTCCCTTGGACAGCAAGAAGATCAGACCAGTCAATTCTAAAGGAAATAAACCTCAAATAGTCATTGGCAGGACTGATGCTGAAACTAAAGCTCCAAAACTTGGCCAACTGATGTGAAGAGTCAACTCATTGGAAAACACCCTGATGCTGGGAAAGACTGAAAGCAAGAGCAGAAGGGGATTACAGAGGATGAAACGATTGGATGACATCACCAATTCAATGGAGATGCATTTGAGCCAATTCCAGGAGATGGTGAAGGACAAGGAAGTCTGGTGTGCTGTAGTCCATGGGGTCGCAAAGAGTCGGACATCACTGAGTGACTAAACAACAACACCAAAATTTAAAAAAAAAAAAGTCATAAGAATGTTAACTACTTCATCTTTTTCTAGTAAGTGAAAATATTAATTGAATATCCCCCATCTCTGTGACATATGCACTCAGCACATCTCTCACTGTTTCATACACTGTTACAAATGGCTTTTCAAACCAGGAAGTATAGTTTTGATGAATTAATTTTGGCAAAGTTCATTTAGCAAGAATTGTTTTGTTAGGTCTGGATAACTGTCTATATAACTCTATCATAGCAGAAATATTTTTTCTGATTTTTTTAATGGAAAAATATAGGAAGGCAATTTTTAGAGACATTTCTACTCAAATATCAGCTCTCTTAAAATTCTGTTTCTTTATTTTTAAAATTTTTAGTTTAGATTATTTTGCAAGTAAATTCTTCTCATTATATAGATATGACTTGACAAATTTCTCTATTATTGCAGTTTGAATTTATATGCATAATTAAGGAAATATGAGTAAATACACATTTTAGATGATATTTAGATTTAAAATAGCTCTGGCAAAGGATTTTAACTTGAAACTTCAATTCAGCATCAGTGCCTGGCAAACTATATTTCTAATGGGTAATAAAAATAATATTCTTTATCTACCCGAACTATTTTCAAAAATCATGTAAAATAAAGACATGAGTGCTTTGTGGACAAGTGTAAAAATGCAGCTTATATTGGGGATAACTCAAATTTATGCAAACCTTGCACTTAACAGAAATCTCATTTTTGAGCAGTTCTTTTAACAAACACACATGACTTCTCTTAAGCTTTGGAGTGATAAATGGAAATTGGAAGATTAGTCAAAAAGATCTGGAATCATTTGTGAGGGTGCCTTATTCAGATCAGCATCAATTAGTCTATTTTTAAGATTTTTATTTTATCTTGTTGCTTTCATTTGCCAGCGAGAATTCCCAAGAATGTTCCTTGGGGTTAGTCTGGTGATCAAGTAGAGGACAAGAGTGGGAGGTTTGGGTGGGAGAGAAGGGTAGGTTGATAACTGAGATGAAAAGATAAATCTGTGGTCTCTGCCCTAGACCAAGTTACAGGTTGGTGGTTAGAGAAGAGAAAAGATGCATGGTCGAAAAGGTCACGGATGCCATAACTGGTACTGAGTATGTACTTTCTGCATGATCAGATTTGAATTTTATTTTAATCAACAAAGTTTGACAGGTCACAGTAAAACTGATTATTAAAATCTCAAAATACAGTCCTGAGCTAGCATTGCCAATGGGAAGGTGGCCATAATACAAATAAGATGTATTGTAATCATGATGCTAAGAATCAACACGATTTACTGTGTAGTTTGTTACTGAAGTGAGAATGCAGAAGGGCTAAAGAGAAGGATTGCTCCAAGGCATCCCACTGTGATGATTTGATGAATGTCATAAGGTTGAGGGTAGAGTGAAGTGATGAGTTCCCTTTGAACTTGCTGAGATAGATGCTTTGGTTATTCCCACAAATGTCTTGACCGATATTTCAGAATATTTCCCAAGTTGATCAAACCTATTTCCAATTAGAAATATATAAATATGCTTAAGTTAATTTGTAGGTGAAATGTTAGTTTTCTACCATAACTTTCACCTTGGTTCACTGCCATTGTAACATACATGTCAATGTAAAAGTGATTTTTTTTTTTTTTTTTAATTCATCAGAATAAGATGTTAGGCCAGGGTAACCAAATGAACAACTTCAATTACTTAGAGAAAGAAAAATGTATTCCACTCATACAAACACAACAAAAAGCTCCACCAAGGTGGAGACAGTGCAGCCTGGCATCTCCCTATCAACCAAGTTTGCTGTTACACTGAAAGAGTGCCTGGAGACTTCTAGCAATTAACTGTTTTCATCCTTAGGTAACATAGGTCCTGTCTATGCAAATTTTTTTTTTTTTTTTTTTTTTGGGTGAAACAAATCACAAACCATATGTAATTTCCAGGAGGTAAAAAAGTTTCAGTATCTATCCTCATGTGCTCAAGAGAACCAGAAATACTGGAAAAATGCACAAATGTCACAGCAGTTTTGAAAAAAAAAAAAAAAAAANAAAAAAAAAAAAAAAAAAACACTTGAGTTCTACCTAAGTTTCTATATTCACAAGATGAGAATACTGATATTCTTCATAGATTTGGGGATATAATGCAAAATCTGTGTAAACTTCCTGGTCAGTTACTTTAGAAACAGTGATATTGGTAGTGCAGTTTGATAGAATATTTAAATACACACTATGTGTGAAGGTGAAATTGAACACAGACTTTTATCCCAACCATATGTCTTTGAAAATTTATTATTCATTTTTTTAGTTTATATGGGAGCAGACTGTTGTTATACTATGTACCTGGAAAAACTATAAATGTGCATATAATCTATCTCAGTTCAGTTCCGTTGCTCAGTCATGTCCCATTCTTTGTGACCCCATGAATCGCAGCACACCAGGCCTCCCTGTCCATCACCAACTCCTGGAGTTCACGCAAAATCATGTCTATACAGTCGGTGATGTCATCCAGCTATCTCATCCTCTGCCGTCCGCTTGTCCTCAATCTTTCCCAACTTCAGGGTCTTTTCAAATGAGTCAGCTCTTTGCATCAGGTGACCAAAATACTGGAGTTTCAGCCTCAACATCAGTCCTTCCAGTGAACACCCAGGACCAATTTCCCTTAGGATTAACTAGTTGGATCTGCTTGTAGTCCAAGGGACTCTCAAGAGTCTTCTCCAACACCACAGTTCCAAAACATCAATTCTTTGGCGCTCAGCTTTCTTCACAGTTCAACTCTCACATCCATACATGACCACTGGAAAAACCATAGCCTTGACTAGACGGACCTTTGTTGGCAAAGTAATGTCTCTGCTTTTGAATATGCTATATAGGTTGGTCATAACTTTCCTTCCAAGGAGTAAGCATCTTTTAATATCATGGCTGCAGTCACCATCTGCAGTGATTTTGGAGCCAAAAAAATAAAAAATAAATAAAAATAAAGTCAGCCACTGTTTGTCCATCTATCTCAGTTAGTATAACTATAAATATTTCCTTCAGCCTCACAGCTTAATTTATGTTTACAGATCTGTGGTTCTTGTCTGTGATTGGACATTCTTCAAATTTTTATTAAAAAGAAGGTTCCTTTGTGGATTGCCAGTATTAAGGTTTGTTGATATATTAACAAATGGTTATTAATTTTTAGACCCAACAGTTTTAGATCCCTGATTACTCATATGGGTCTAAGTACCTAAAAGAAAAACTCGTAATGATTTATAATATGGCCATGTCCACATATCATTGACTTAAATGCTATTTCTTTTTCCAAACATATAATTCCCTGACACTGGGTAATGCACAGAAAGCTCATCACTGCAACACTTCATTTGAGCCCTCTGTCTGGGCCATTGTCCACTAATTCCACTAGAATTCTACTAATCTTACAAATGACGTTTTGACTGTAGACAGAAGCCATTTACAATTATGAAACATCTTTAACATTAGGAATACAGATTGAAAAAGCCAGTTAATTCAACTAATTACATATTATTATCTTGAGTGAGGTAATACATTACAAGCTATAATTTAGTAATCTTACATTAGTGGCTTCAGTAAACAAATCTGGTATACACCAACAAGCTTAACTATTTCAAGCAAATAAATTTGATTCAATATTAGAACATCTCATTCAGAAAAAATTAATTTAGTAAAAAGTCATCTTTTCTGTCCTTTTGTTCTTTGAAATATTTTTTAATTAGGTAATAATCAAAAACATTGCTTTATAATCAAAATGATAAACATATTTCTTAAATTTTAGAATGTGATAGTCTTATTATTGGAAGAGTTTCTAGCACTCTGTTGTTTGTTTACTTAGTTGTTGTTAGTGAGTTAACATTCCCTTTATACTTACTAGATATCAGGAATTATCAATTTGTGACATATACTTTTTATTTTTACTATATCTTATTAAGTGTATCTATATGCAAATCTTTAAAAATGTTTAAATGTTTTTTCAAATTAAGAAAATATATTTATTTTC
>SJYQ01005778.1:39854-60822 GCA_006410935.1 Redunca redunca | reverse complement strand
CCATACTTAGAGATGAGTATACCACTCATCTGTGCTTATTTTTTTTAATTAATGTAGGAAACACCCAAAAATAAATAATAAAACTACTTTTGCTAGTAGTTATATTTGTAGGCATTTCCAAAGGAGTGGGAAGCAAACACATTCAAAATAAAATTATCAACAGAATTCAGGTATACACAACAGTAACTGACCCAGGAAAAACACTTATAGTGAGGCCCAACTATATTTTGAATAGAACAGAAAATAGCATCAATTCAGTTCAGTTCAGCGACTCAGTCATGTCTGACTCTTTGGCACCCCATGAATCGCAGCACGCCAGGCCTCCCTGTCCATCACCAACTCCCGGAGTTCACTCAGACTCATGTCCATCTAGTCAGTGATGCCATTCAGCCACTTCATCCTCGGTCGTCCCCTTCTCTTCCTGCCCCCAATCCCTCCCAGCATCACAGTCTTTTCCAATGAGTCAACTCTTCGCATGAGGTGGCCAAGGTACTGGAGTTTCAGCTTTAGCATCATTCCTTCCAAAGAAATCCCAGGGCTGATCTTCTTCAGAATGGACTGGTTGGATCTCCTTGCAGGCCAAGGGACTCTCAAGAGTCTTCTCCAACACCACAGTTCAAATGCATCAATTCTTCGTCTCTCAGCCTTCTTCATAGTCCAACTCTCACATCTATACATGACTACTGGAAAAACCATAGTTGTGTGCATTTGAGTATATCAACAATTCCCATAGCAATGATGAAATAAGACAATGTCATGTTTAAATAAATAAATAAATAAGTAAAAAATCTTTAGCAGAAGTCCAGAAATGTGAGGTACTTTTGGGGTCTGAGTGTGGAAGATGTTACACCCACAGACCACATTCCTCATGGAGGGTCTTATTACCACAGTTCAGGAATTGCCTCCACAAGGTCATTCTCCTTTCCAGAACAGGGCACATACTGATGCTGCATGAAGGAGCAAGAAAGCCTAGCACTTCCCACTCCAGGCAGTATCACTCTGATGTTATATCTCTTGTTACATACATCACAGGGTCAGCAGAAAGGTCTGCCCACTAGGTGATGCTCCACCTCTCTTTCCTGTGCACTTCCTTCCTTCCCTCTTGCTTTCTGCATATATCAATCATATTTTATAAATGTAATTTTACTGGAAAAAAGAATGTTATGTGAAATACGGCTTGCTAAGAATGACCTATTGATCCCCCTAGATGTAAGGCTGTTGTTATACTTAGTCCTATTTAATTTTCTATGAATAACTATGGAACACAGACAGAGGAATCTGGAATAAAAATTGTAATATCTGTGGTGCCTTTGAAGGAGCTGAGAGGCCAGGATTTTGATGGCAGTAGTCACACTAGCCAGAAACCAATGAAAGCTGGGTTTGTTTTCAAACTGTGTAAGAATGGCAGAATTAGACATGCATTGTGAATATAAAATAAGCGTAAAATGTAGACACATATTCTGTTTTTCACACTTTTCTCAAAAGACACCAGAGTCCTTAGCATCTTCTATTTTATACACTAAACTATTTTGAATTCTGCCTATGATCACAGAAATCTGTGATGTGCTAATGTGCTTATACTACTCAGCNGATCACAGAAATCTGTGATGTGCTAATGTGCTTATAATATTCAGCTTTTAAATTTTCAATTACCAAGTGCTAATTAGAATCTAAAATGAGGAAAAGGTCCCAGAAAGGTTGTAAGAAAACAAGGAAGATAAAAAGTTGAGTCGCCTAACTAAGAAAGAAAATTACTTCAAAGCAGAAAAAGAAAGAATAGAAGGACAGGAAATGAGGGAAGAGAGAACTGAGGAAGAAAGGACTTGTTCTGAGGAGAGGAAGAAAAGAAATACACAAAATCTGTTTTTTTGAAAACCTTGTTTTTCTTGACTTTAATTTCAAACAAGATTCTGTAAATGTTTTCTGTTTGTTTGATTTAGCTAAGTTTTATTTCTCATCGTTTTACCTCACAGTTGAATCTGAAGAGAATAAGATTCAAATCAGCTACTGGTAGTTTTCCATTTTCAATTGTTAATACCTGTAGACAATAGATAATACCAACTTTATTCTCAGTTTCCTTCTTGTGTTAAATTGTATACATGACAATTTAAAAATATAGTTTGAGAATGTTGCTAAAATGAATGTATTTTTGACTATAAAGATTTCAGAAAAATCCTGTAAGAATTATTTTCTTTTATGAGTTAACAGCTCAAAGATTTTAATTAAAAAAATTCTTCACAGATCCCATATGCTCCCATAAGGCTAAAGTCACATAATTGGCTGTCACTTTCACTTTCAAGCTGTAGGGAGCTGGAGACAATTCTCAATTTGCTTATAGGAAGAAAGCCAGACTATACAGAAGGAAGACAATAGATCACGGAGAACATTGTTGGAACCATGCTTTAGTAAAAGCAAACAACGGAAGTCTCATAAGGCAAAGTGGAGCAGATGGTACTAAGAATGTATTGGAAGAGGTTACTTTTATTCTTAGGCCATCGCTTATGATGGAAAGCAAATGCACTGGGAACACATTAACTGGTGCATACCAATGTGAGTGTTAGTTTCCTAAGGTGAAACCTAACATTTAATCAGAATCTTTGTTTCTAGCTCTCAAATCTTGCTCTATTGCTTCCAGATAATGCACCATATGATTTCCAGTCACATGCTGATGAGGAATAGAAATGGCAGAGTGGAGAGAGTAGCAATAAGTCAGATTTTCTCTTCTCCAGATAGTCAGGGAAATAACCCTTTTCACCAGATACTGAAGGAAAAACGGGCAGATTTTCTAACCTGCCTACCTGATGTAATCATAGTTCCATTGCTGATAATACACCTTAAGATTGTACACACATTCACATGTCACAATATGGAAGATACAAACATGATGATCGTGGAGCAGATTATGTAATTGTATATTGTGGATAGAACATAATTGTGTTAAATAATTTGCCTGAAATACAGACAACTTTGTTTTGACCATTTTTATTTTCATCAGGGCTTAAGTTGTTATTTGTTGTCATAATGTGGTAACTAAATATATTGCAATTGTAATTGCCAAATTAGTAAGAAAACTTCCCCAAAATCACTACAAGAATTGGAATTATATTCTTCAAAGCTATATTTGTATGTGTGAGTACATGAGTGTGTATGTATGTACATATGAGTGTAGATGAATAAAATGACCTGTCACATTTATCTTTGAAGACCATGAAGAAGAAGGTTTAATAAAATAAATAGGTGCCTTGATACAGACTTATGTCAATGAAGCAGTGATGAGTCAGTGCTGAGCTATCACAAACTGAAAACCAGCACATCCTAGGACTGGATTCTCAATGAATATTGATAAAACATTTCACACTTTAGGGATGATTTGTTTTACTCTTAAATTTAAACTATTAGGATGAGATGGTTTTATGGCATCACCGACTCAATGGACATGAGTTTGAGCAAATTTTGAGAGTGAAGGACAGGGAAGCCTGGTGTGCTACAGACCATGGTGTCACAGAGTCTGACTTGACTGAGCAACCAAACAACATCACATAAATGTGTAATTTTCTTTCAGTATTATAAAGTACAGTGCAAAAATGAAGTGTGATGTGATCCATGGTCATTTTTCTCACCTAAACTCTTTATCCTCATTTTCCAATGAATATTATCCAACTGCCTCGACACTCTACAGCAGCCCTCAGTGACATGGGGTGTGTATTTGTGGGGGACTACAGTTCTCATAAGATTCATCTGGAAAGGTGTGGTTAGGGTAGGGAAAGAGATTGGTTTGCCCTGTTACAAGGACTAGGACTTGCTTCTGGAATTTAATTGATGGGGACCAGTGATGTTAAAGGTCTTCCTCCAAAACTGTCACCAACAACAAAGAATTGTTCAGTGTGCCAGTAGTGCCTTTGCTAAAGGGAACTTCATGGAACATTTGACCTGACCACACATTTGTAAGCTTAATTCTGCCATTGATTCACAAACTTTACAGCCCAGACAAAATCAATGTGCTATTTCCTTTAACTTGAGCTTTAGTATGCCATTTTCCCTTCCTGAAGTGCTTTTCTCTTCTCCCACTCTCTGTCATCACGAAGCTAGATAACAAACTTATTTTTTTTTCTAATTTCAATGCACTTGTTGTTTTATTAGCAAAATGTTCCATGTGTCTATCGTGTTTCATTGCAATCATGCCTGCTTTGTTATATTTTGTTTATTGCAACTTACAAATACTGCCTACTTTTTTTTTTTTTTTTAATTAAAGGCATGTGGAAACTCTAGATCAAACAAGTCTATTGGCATTATTTTTCCAAAAGCATGTGCTCATGCTGTGTCTCTGTGTAACATTTTGGTAGTTAACACCATATTTCAAACTTTTTCAATATTATCATATTTTATGTGATGATCCCTGATCAGTAATCTTTGATATTACTGCTGTAGTTGTTTTAGGTCACCACGAGCCATACCCATATAAGAGGGAGAACTCAATAGATAATCCTTGTCTTTGTCTTGACTGTTCCACCCACAGGCAGTCCCCCTCTCTCCCTGGGCATCCCTATTCCCTGAGACACTACAATATTGAAATCAGGCCAATAAATAACACGACTGATTTAAACTGTGATGAAACTTTTGTGCAACGCTCAAAAAAGAGCTTGTTTTCAAATTTCAGTATACAAAATTCATAAAATATTTACAACATAAAGCAAACAGGTACCTATTGAATATGCTGTAAGGATAAATATAGGTTATATTATTTAATGACCTAGGATAATTACAGGATCATCAAGTTAATAGTAACAAATATTGAGACTTATACACAGAATTTTGTGTATGTCTTTATTTTATCAGGCTTCTTCTAAAGTTTAAATTTTTGAAACATATAAATCTTGACAAACTAAAAGTTCGTGCATTTTTCTGTATTCAAATATATACCANATATATATATATATATATGTTCTTTTATTTTTCTGTAATGATATACTTGTTTCTTGTTCTACTGTATGGGCAAGTTTATATTTAGACCACATGAACACTACTTTTCATGCTGTTCATGGGGTTCTCAAGGCAAGAATACTGCAGTGGTTTGCCACTCCCTTCCCTAGTGGACCACGTTTTATCAAAACTCTTCACTATTACTCATTCATCTTGGGTGGCCCTACATGGCATGACTCATAGTTTCATTGAGTTAGACAAGGCTGTGGTCCATGTGATTAATTTGATTAGTTTTCTGTGATTGTGTGTTTCATTCTGTCTTCCTTCTGAGGGATAAGGATAAGAGGCTTATGGAAACTTCCTGATGGGAAAGACTGACTCTGGGGGCAACTGGGTCTTGCTCAGATGGGTGGGGTCATGCTCAGTAAATCTTTAATCCAATTTTCTATTGATGGGTAGGACTGTGTTCCCTCCCTGTTGTTTGGCCTGAGATCAAGCTATGGTAAAAGTAATGAAGGTTATAGCAGATATACTTGAAGAGGACTTGTGCATGCACTGTTCTGTTCAGTGGCCCTGTCCCTGCAGTAGGCCACTGTGAACACACACCTCTCCCAGAGGTGGACACTCCACCTCCTGGACACTCACAGGCAAGTGTGGCTTAATCTCTTTTGGGAACACTGTTCTTTCTTCTGGCTCCTAGTGTGCAAAAGTTTTTTTTTTTTTTTTTTTTTTTAATGTCTTCCAAGAGTCTGTTTCATTAGTACTGTGGAAATTCTGTAATCAAATCCTACTGACCTCCAAAGTAAAATTTCTCAATACCTTTGTCAAATCCCCAGATTGTAAAATCCGTTATGGATCTTAGAACTTTCTTAACAGTGTGAGAATTTCTTTGGTATAATCACTCTGCAGTTTGTGGGTCATCTGCTTGGTCGCTCTATGGTGGGGACAATGACGACCTCCTTCAAGAGGGCTTATGACACACAGTGCCTGACCCAGGTCTGCTGCAGACAGAGCACTTGTCTCCATGGCAGGTCACTGATGACCCACGCCTCCTCAAGAGACACTCAAACACTCAAAGGCAGGTCTGGCTCAGTCTCTGTCAGGTCTCTGAGTCCGAGTATGCACAAGGTTTGGTTTGAGCCCTCCTAGTGTCTCTGGGGAGTGTAAGGTTTGATTCTAAACATGATTTTGCCCCTCCTACTGTTATGTTGGGACTTTTCTTTTGCCATGGATGTGGGGTATCCTTTTTTTGGTGGGATCCAACATTTTCCTGTTGATGGTTTTCAGCAGCAAGTTGCAATTTTGGAATTCTCAAAGAAGAAGATGAGTGCATGTTCTTCTATTCAAGCATCTTGTAACAAAAATGTTCAGTTTTCATTCCAGTCCCCAAAGAAGGCAATTCCAAAGAATGTTCAAACTACCACGCACTTGCACTCATCTCACTTGCTAGCAAAGTAATGCTCAAAATTATCCAAGCCAGGCTTCAACAGTACATGAACTGAGAACTTACAGGTATTCAAACTGAATTTAGAAAAGGCAGAGGAACCAGATATCAAATTCCCAATATTTGTTGCATCATACAAAAAGCAAGGGAGTTCCAGGAAAACATGTACGTCTGCTTTATTTACTGCATCAAAGCCTTTGACTGTAGGATTACAACAAACTGAAAAATTCTTTAAGATACTAAAATACCAGACCACCTTAACTGCCTCCTCAGACATCTGTATGCAGGTCAAGAAGTAACCTTTAGAAGTGGAGATGGAACAACAGATTGGGAAATGTGTATATCAAAGATGTATATTGTCACCCTGTTTAAACTTATATGCAGATTACATCATGTGAAATGCTGGGTGGGATGAAGCACAGGCAAGACTCAAGATTTCCAGGAGAAATATCAATAACCTCAGATATGCAGATGACCCCACTCTTATGTCAGAAAGGAAAGAAGAACTAAAGAGCCTTTTGCTTTAAAACTCAACATTCAAAAAATGAAAATCATGGTATCTGGTCCCATCAATTCATGGCAAATAGATGGGGAAACAATGGGAATCATGACAGACTTTATTTCCTGGTTCTCCAAAATCACAGCAGATGGTGAATGCAGCCATGAAATTAAAAGACACTTGCTCCTTGGAAGAAAAGCTATGACCACCCTAGACAGCATATCAAAAAGCAGAGACATTATTTTGCCAACAAAGGTCTATCTTGTCAAAGTGATGTTTTTTCAAGTAGTCATAAATGGATGTGAGAGTTGGACCATAAAGAAAACTGATTGCTGAAAAAATGATGTTTTTGAACTGTGGTCCTGGAGAAGACTCTTTAGAGTCCCTTGGCATTCAAGGAGACCCAACCAGTCCATCCTAAATGAAATCAGTTCTGTATGTTCATTAGAAGGACTGATGCTGAAGCTCCAATAATCTGGCCACCTGATGCAAATTTCTGACTCATTGGGAAAGCCCCTGAGGCTGGGAAAGATTGACAGCAAGAGGAGAAGGGGATAACAGAGAATGACATTGTTGGATGGCATCATCGATTAAATGGATATGAGTTTGAGAAAGCTTCAGTAGTTGGTGATGGACAGGGAGTCATGGTGTGCTGCAGTACAAGGGTTTACAAAGAGTCAGAAATGACTGAGTGACTGAACTGAACTGAATTGAAGACTAGTATAAAATGTCTTGAAAATTTTGCATGAATTCAGGAATATATCAAAGTGCAATCAAGAGCAATGTCTTGATTTTCCATTGCCTTCTGTTAATGTGACTTATTCCCCTCTGGCTTTTTCAGCTTTCTCTTAAGTTAATAGCTTTTCAACTCTTTGATGCCAGATATCTTGTCTTGCCATTAATCACCATGAAGCTAACAACTAACACACCACTTTGCATTATCTTGAGTTTAACTCTGTCTACAACGCAATGAGTCAAAATCATGAAAACAGAGGAGGGTTCCAAATAAAAGAATGTGTGTGTATATATGTATATGTGTATATATATATATATATATATATATTCAAACATTCAGTATTCTAGAAAATGCTTTTGATTCTGACAATTTTCTTCATGAAGTTAATGTACTTTAAACAAACTAAGAGATNGTCGGAGAGTGTTTTGCCTATGTTCTCCTCTAGGAGTTTTATAGTTTCTGGTCTTACATTTAGATCTTTAATCCATTTTGAGTTTATTTTTGTGAATGGTGTTAGAAAGTGTTCTAGTTTCATTCTTTTACAAGTGGTTGACCAGTTTCCCCAGCACCACTTGTTAAAAAGATTGTCTTTAATCCATTGTATATTCTTGCCTCGTTTGTCAAAGATAAGGTGTCCATAGGTGCATCGATTTATCTCTGTGCTTTCTATTTTGTTCCATTGATCTATATTTCTGTCTTTGTGCCAGTACCATAATGTCTTGATGACTGTGGCTTTTACTAGAGCCTGACGTCAGGTAGGTTGATTCCTCCAGTTCCATTCTTCTTTCTCAAGATTGCTTTGGCTATTAGAGGTTTCTTTTTCTTTTTTTTAATTTTTGTATTTCCATACAAATTGTGAAATTATTTGTTCTAGCTCTGTGTAAAATACCGTGGGTAGCTTGATAGGGATTACATTGAATCTATAGATTGCTTTGGGTAGTATACTCATTTTCACTATATTGATTCTTCCATTCCATGAACATGGTATATTCCTCTATCTATTGGTGTCCTCTTTGATTTCTTTCACCACTGTTTTATAGTTTTCTATATATAGGTCTTCAGTTTCTTTAGGTAGATATATTCCTAAGTATTTGGCCACAGCAATCAGAGCAGAAAAAGAAATTAAAGGAATCCAAATTGGAAAAGAAGAAGTAAAACTCTCACTGTTTGCAGATGACATGATCCTCTACAAAGAAAACCCTCAAGACTTCACCAGAAAATTGGTAGAGCTAATCAATGAATATAGAAAAATTGTGGGATATAAAATCAACACACGGAAATCAATTGCATTCCTATACACTAATAATGAGAAAATAGAAAAAGAAATTAAGGAAACAATTCCATTCACCATTGCAATGAAAAGACAATATTTTAAAATAATTTTTTTTCAGCTTATTGCTGATCTTAAGACTGTGTCTTAAGGCACCATTTATATTAGTAATCCATAATTTTGTAATTTTCAATCTGTTTAATACAGAGCTTTGATGTCAGATGGGCTTCCCTGTTGGCTCAAGTGGTAAATAATATAGTTCAATCCGCAGTCTGAAATATTCCTTAGGGTAGGAAATGGCAACCCACTCCATTATTCTTGTCTGGAAAATTTCATGGACAAAGGAGGCTGGTGGACTATAGTCCATAGGATTGCAAACAGTTGGACATGACTGAGCACACACACACAATGTAACTAAAAATGTTTCTTAATCATAAATAACTGTAAATGAATCTAAATTCATACCAATAAGAAAAGCATTAAATACAAATAAGAACTTAAAACTTAGCAAGTTAAAAAATAAATTTAATAGGCAAATTGTAGTTTTTGGTATTATAAAAAATGAGTGATGCTATTATATTTATAATATTTTCTTTCTCCTGTTTATGAAATTATTAGGAACTATAGAGTTATATATAATAAATTAATATTATACATCCATAAAATTTTTCTTAAACTATGGGCTAATGGAGAGCAAATCTTAGATATTTTTCACATGATTAGTACGTAAAATTCAGAGAAGGCTATGGCAACCCACTACAGTACTCTTGCCTGGAAAATCCCATGGACTGAGGAGCCTGGTAGGCTGCAGTTCATGGGGTCACATAGATCGGACACAACTGAGCGACTTCACTTTCACTTTTCACTTTCATACATTGCAGAAGGAAATGGCAACTCACTCCAGTGTTCTTGCCTGGAGAATCCCAGGGACGGGGGAGCCTGATGGGCTGCCTGCTATGGGGTTGCACAGAGTCGGACATGACTAAAGTGACTTAGCAGCAGCAGAAGCAGTACATAAAATTAATAAAAGTGATCATTTTCCACCTTCCAATGGTTATGAGGTATGTTAAAACACGATGGATAGCTGTAAATAGATCCCTAGATTCTTAAATTAGGAAAAGTCAAATAAACACAAATAATTAGCAAAACATAAGCAATTGAATGCAACAAAGCATTTTGAAAGACAGTTTTAATTTATGAACTTGGCAGAAATTCAATTCAATTTCAATTGCTAAACCTGATTTTTTCTTGAGGTCCTTGGTCAGACTAATAGACAAGTGATACCCACAACATATGCGGGTACTTGAGTTGTTAAGTGCAAAAACAAGATAAGCCCTGTGTAGACAGGAAACACATGAGAGAAGACAGGAAAAGAGAGATAATTCAACATATTATTGATAAAAATAGGAATAGACATATTGGTTGGACTAAAAATCCACTTGGGTTTTCTTTAAAATGTATGGAAAAACTCGAAGGAACATTTTGGTTAACCAAATATATCAATCCTGCTTCTAGTGTCTGAATGTAAAGGTGAACAAATAGTTTATATTATTTAATACTTTTATACAGTATCAATTATTTATGTAACAAATGGAATGTGAAAAATATTCTGATAGGTTCAGTAGCCAAAATCTTTATATTTGCAACTAATAATAATTACGCTAAAATATTAACCTTGGCTAGAGTAGAAATTCCTCACATAGAAAATCCCATATAGATGGCCTAACAGAATATGTTCCTCAATATGCAGGGAATATTTTGTAAGATTTCCATTATACCATGTCAAATGTTACTTTTAATATCAGAAACAGCCAGATGTGTGGTTCTTGAAATATGTGCATCAAACATTACTGCTGCTGCTGCTAAGTCGCTTCAGTCATGTCCGACTCTGTGGGGCCCCATAGAAGTCAGCCCAGCAGGCTCTGCTGTCCCTAGGATTCTCCAGACAAGAACACTGGAGTGGGTTGCCATTTCCTTCTCCAATGTATGAAAGTGAAAAGTGAAAGTGAAGTCACTCAGTCGTATCTGACTCTCATGGACTGCATGGAATGCAGCCTACCAGGCTGCTCAGTCCATGGAATTCTCCAGGCAAGAGTACTGGAGTAGGTTGCCATTGTCTTCTCTTCAACTATTATTATGATGCTACTATTATTCTCTTTCTTATAAATTGAAAAACAAACTCATCATAAATGGCAATGTGCTCAAAGTCAAGTAGCTTTTTAGTTTTTTTGGGGAGATGGGCAGAAGGGATACACCATGTGGCTTGAGGGATTATTCAGCCCAAGCCCCCTGCATCAGAAACGCAGAATCTTAACCAGTGGATCATCAAGGAAGTCCAGAGGTAGTTTTTTGTGTCTGAGAGTTTTTGAAATTCAGCCTCTCTGGAAACTGTCTATTCCACTGAACTCCATACTATCCTGCTGTCTTCATATGAGTGGCTGTGGCAAAACAAACTTCACTTGTGTGTGTCATTTTCTCAAAATATATCTTCTTGTGAGGGAGGAGGAATGAAAATACCAATTAAATTATCCTTAAACTAGATGACTTTATTCTGAGACACATCCTATACTATTTAAAGTCAAAACTAGATAATGCATTTTAAATGCACGAAGCCAGAATTTAAGGTCGTCGTTCAGTGTCCAAATTTTTGTGAACCCATGGACTGTACCACACCAGACTCCCCTGTCCTTCACAATCTCCCAGAGCTTACTCAAACTCAGATGCTATCCAGCCACCTCACCCTGTATTGTTTCCTTTTTCTCCAGACTTCAGTCTTTACCATATTCAGGCTCTTTTCTAATGAGTCAGCTCTTTGCATCAGGTGGCCAAAGGATTAGAGCTTCAACTTCTGTATCAGTCCTTCTAATGAATATTCAGGACTAATTTCCTTTAGGATTGACTAGCTGGATCTCCTTGCAGTCCAAGGGACTGTCAAGAATTTTCTGCAACACACAGTTCAAAAGTTATCAATTCTTCTGCATTCAGGTTTCTTTATGGCTCAATTCTCACATCCATACATGACTACTGGAAAAACCAAAGCTTTGACTAGATGGACTTTGTTGGCAAAATAATGTCTATGTTTTTTAAGAAACTGTCCAGATTGGTCATAGCCTTTTTTTCCCCCAAAGAGCAAGAGTCTTTTAATTTCATGGCTGCAGTCACCATCTGCAGTGATTTGGGAGCCCCAAGAAATATAGTTTCTTTTATTGGGAAACTTTTAAATGAAAACACTGTTTCCATTATTTCCCCATCTATTTGCATTAAGTGATGGGACCAGATGCCCTGAACTTCATTTTCTGAATGTTAACTTTTAAGCCAGCTTTTTCACTCTCCTCTTTCACCTTCATCAAGAGGCTCTTTAGTTCCTCTTTGCTTTCTTCCATAAGAGTGGTGTCAACTGGATACCTGATATTATTAATATTTATCTGAGAAATCTTATTTCCAGCTTGAGCTTCATCCAGCCTGTATAAAACTCCTGCTGCAAAAAAATGTAATCAATCTGATTTCAGTATTGACCATCTGGTGATGTCCTTGTGTAGAGTGGTCTCTTATGTTGTTGGAAGAGGGTGTTTGCTATGATCAGTGTGTTATCTTGGCAAAACTCTGTTAGCCGTTGCCCTGTTTCATTTTGTACTCCAATGCTGAACTTGACTGTTATTTAATGTATCTCTTGCCTTCCCACTTTTGAATTCTAGTACCCTATGATGAAAAGTACATCTTTTTTGGGTGTTAGTTCTAGAAAGTCTAGTAGGTCGTCATAGACCCATCAACAGGTTCTTCAGTGTTAGTGGTTGGGGTGTAGACTTGGATTTCTGTGATACTGAATGACTTGAACCTACAGGGCTTTTTGTGTCACTTTTGAGATTGCACACAATTACTGGGTTTCAAACTCCTTTGTTGACTATTAGAGCTACCCCATTTCTTGTAAGGGGTTCTTGCCCACAGTAGTAGATGTAATGATCATATGAATTAAGCTCACCATTGACCATTTTAGTTCACTGATTCCTACAATGTCAATGTTCACTCTTGCCATCTCCTGTTTGACCATTTTCAGTTTACCTTGATTCATGGACCTAATATTCCATGTTCCTGTGCAATATTGTTCTTTACAGAATCAGATTTTACTTTTACCACTACTTACATCTACAACTGGTCTTTGTTTCTGCTTTTGCTCAGGTTTTTCATTCTTTTGGAGCTATTTCTCTGCTCTTCTCCAGTAATATATCGGGTATCTACCTACCTGGGGGATTCATCTTTTAGTGTCATATATATGCTATTTCATACTGTTCATGGGTTTCTTAAGGCATGCATGCTGAAGTGGTTTCCCATTCCCTTCTCCAATGGACCAGGTTTTATCAGAACTCACCACCATGACTTGTCCCTCTTGGATGGCCCTACATGACATAGCTCAGAGTTTCATTGTCTTAGACAAGACTATGATCCATGTGATCAGTTTGCTTAGTTTTATGTGATTGTGGTTTTCATTCTGTCTGCCCTCTGATTGATGAGAACAAGAGGCTTATGGAAGTTTCCTGATGAGGGTGACTGGCTGTGAGGAAAACTGGGTCTCACTCCAGTGGGTGGGGCCTTGCAAAGTAAATATTTAAACCAGTTTTTTGCTGATAGTTGGGGCTATGTTGCCTCCCTGTGTTTTGGCCTGAGGCCAAACTATGATAGGGATAATGGCAGTAATGGAGACTTCCTTCAAAAGAACTTATGCCAGCCCACTGTGGCCCCCAGGACTGTTGTATTTGGTGCCCCTGAACCCACAGCAGCTCACTGTTGACCCATACCTCTTCTTGAGACTCCTGGATACTCACAGGTAAGTCTGGCTCAGTCTTCTGTGGCATCACTACTCCTTTCTCCTGGGTCCTGGAACATACAAGGTTTTGTTTGTGCCCTCCAAGAGTCTGTTTCCCAGTCCTGTGGTATTTCTATATTCAAATTCCAGTAGCCTTCAAAGTCAAATTCCCTGGGAATTCTCAGTCTCTTTGCCAGGTTTCAGGTTGGGAAATCTGTTTTGGGCTCTAGAACTTTAGCAGCAGTGCGAGAATGTCTTTGGTATAATTGTTTTCCAGGTGTCTGCTTCTACCTGTTACAAGGTGGTCTGCTTGGTGGCTCAGTGATGGGGCTAATGGCAACCTCCTCCAAGAGGACTATACCACACACTTTGCCTCCCAGGTTGCTGCAGCCAGGCCCCCTTTCCTCACAGCAGGCCACTGATGACCTGTGTCTCCACAGGAGACACTCAAACACTCAAAGGCAGGTCTGGCTCAGACTCTTGTGGGGGTCACTGCTCCTTTCCTTGGGTTCTTGTGTACACAAGGTTTTGTTTGCACCCTCTGAGTGTCTCCAACAGGTATAAGGTTTATTTAAAATGTGATTTTGCCTCTCCTACCATCTTGTTGAGGTTTCTTATCTCAACTGGGTCACAGGGTACCGTTTTTCTGTGGGATTCAACATTCCCCTGTTGATGGTTGTTCAGCAGCTAGTTGCAATTTTGCTGTTCTCCAGGAGAAGATGAGCTCACGTCCTTCTATTCTGGCTTCTTTAGTAAAAAAAAAATTAAGATAAGAAGATTTATTCTAAATAAACTTTAAAAGTGGGATCTGAAATTAGCTGAAAAGCTATGTGAAGAACATATTGAACCATGATGACACAAATGTATGATATTAATACATACATTTAAAGAAAAGGGCTTGAATAGCAATGTTCTGTTATATTCATAGAATTAGTGGTGTTCTCAAAAAGCTGCCTTCTTTAAGTTTTAAGCCCAGTCACAGTACCTCTTACTTTTAACCTTTGAACTATCCTTTAATGAGTATTATTAAAGCTATAATTGCTATTGCTATTGTTACTTATTCCCTGTAGCTTAGATTAACTACCAAAAATATCTTATCCTATGAATGTGAGGATAAAATTTCCAGGCACTAGCCTAAAAATTAACTTCAAACTTTGCCATTTAACTTTCACTTATGTTGATATTCTTTGTACTGAGAAACATAATTATTCTTAATTATTTTCAGAATTAATGCAAACAATAATTTATATCAACATAAAGTCATAAATAACTCCATCATGGGTGAACTAAAAACAAAACAAACAACAACAACAACAACAAAAACTTGGGTTCTCAAACTTTAGAATGAATCAGAATTTTTTTTGTTTGTTTTTCAAAATTTCAAAATTCTGATCCCCTTTATTCCCAACCTTGTAGTCTAAATCAGTATACCTGCTGATTTAGGGTAATCTGCTGGTACACTACATTAATTTAGTGTAATCAATGTAATCTGAGTGATCTGACCATGAACAGGAAGGTATAGATGGTTAGATACAGACCAGTGTACCAGGTGTTTCAAGATTCACCCTGAGAAATGCTGAGTTAGTGGGTCCATAAAAATGGACTATAACAATTGGGCAAATTAGAGTTCTGTAGGATTAAGAAGAAAACACAATTCTATTAATAGTTCTAAGGAAAAAAAAGATGTATGTCTGCAAATTATCACAATGTGTATAGAAACTACTAGTCATCCATTCATTCATTTTGTTGATATGCACTGAGTTCCTATCACATTTATCTCAGCACTGGTAACAGAAATATNTTTTAATGTGTATCATGTCATATAACAAAAGAAATATCTCAGTGAACACTTTTCTAAGGAAATTTTGAATAGGTTTTCAAGCAAGCAAATTTAACAGCAGTATGTGTCACCTGTGCAATGACCTTGCTTGGCTGCTCCCAGGTATGCTTGAACAGAAGAAAGGGAACAGTATCCTTGCTTTGTTGACTATTTTAAAGTCTTTGTGTGGATCACAACAGACAGTGGAAAATTCTTAAAGAGATGGGGATATTAGATCACCTTATCTGCCACCTGAGAAACCTGCATGCTGGTCAAGAAGCAAATGGACATGGAACAATGGGGTGGTTCAAAATTGGGAAAGGAGTATATCAAGGCTGTATATTGTCACCCTGCTTATTTAACTTATATACAGATTTCATCATGAGAAATGCCAGGCTTCAAGAAGCACAAGCTAAAATCAAGATTGCAGGGGGAAATATCAGTAAACTCAGATATGCAGATGTTATCATCCTTATGGCAGAAAGCGAAGAGGAACTAAAGAGCCTCTTTATGAAGGTGAGAGGAGAGTGAAAATGCTGGCTTAAAACTCAACATCCAAAACACAAAGATCATGGCTTCTGGCCCATCACTTCATGCCAAGTAGATGGGGAAATGATGGAAACAGTGACAGGCTTTATTTTTTCGGGTCCAAAATCACTTCAGATGGTGACTACAGCCATGAAATTAAAAGATGCCAGCTTCCTTCAATAAAAGCTATGACTAACCTACAAAGCATATTAAAAAGCAGAGACATTACTTTGCTCGCAAAGGCTAGTCAAAGCGGTGGCTTTTCTAATAGTCATGTATGGATGAGAGGTGGACCATAAAAAAATCTGAGCACTGAGGAACTGATAATTTTGAACTGTGATGTTGGAGAAAACCCTTGAGAGTCTCATGGACTGCAAGGAGATCAAACCAGTCAATCCTAATGGAAATCAATCCTGAATTTTCTTTGGAAGGACTGATCCTGAAGTTGGAGTTCCATACTTTGGTCACTTATGCAAAGAGCCAACTCATTAGAGAAGTTCCTGATGCTGGGAAAGATTGAAGGCAGGAGGACAAGGGGACGACAGAGAATGAGTTGATTGGATGGCTTCACTGACTCTATGGACATGAATTTGAGCAAGCTCTGGGAGATGGTAAAAGACAGAGAAGACTGGCTTGTTGTTGTTCATGGAGTTTCATAGAGTTGGACATGACTGAGTGACTGAATGATAACAATTCCTCAAAGCTATAGCAAAAGTGAAAGTGAAGTTGCTCAGTCGTGTCCGACTCTTTGCGACCCCATGGACTGTAGTCTACAAGGCTCCTCCATCCATGGGATTTTCCAGGCAAAAATACTGGAGTGGGTTGTCATTTCTTTTTCTAGGATATCTTCCCGACCCAGGGATTGAAACTGAGTCTCCTGCATTATAGACAGACTCTTTACCATCTAAGCCACCAGGGAATCATTTAATTTTCCAGGTCTTAGGACACATCTCTCTACAACAAAAGATTTTTGGCTTGATGCATTTATTTCCTTCTAGTTTTACAGTTTTTTTTTCTTTTTTAATTGATTTTACTAACTTTACCTTATTTCACAGACACCACATCTAAATGGTGTTAAGAAAATGATATGGGCTTCCCAAGTGGCGCTAATGGTAAAGAACCTTCCTGCCCATGCAAGAGACATAAGAATGAAGGATTTTATCCCTGAGTCAGGAAGATCCCCTGGAGGGGACCATGGCAACCCACTGCAGTATTCTTGCCAAGAGAATCCCATGGATAGAAGAGCCAAGTTACAGTTCATTGGGTTGCACAAAGTTCTACATGACTGAAGTGACTAGTGCACAAGAAAATGAAACATTGTTCCTCAGAATAAAATGTATTATAATTATAGAAATTTAATCCTTGAAAACATGTGAAGAGTACTATAATGTACATAGCTGTGATCTGCAGCTGTATGCCAGCACAGAGAATGCTTGAAACACTGGATTTCTTTAGCACATTTTTGTAAATCTTGGAAAGGTTTTGTGATGCCATTTCATGGGACTCATGATTCTTTCAATATGATTCTTTCAGAGTGTATTTTCAAATAAGAATTTGAGAGACTTAGAAAACTTGGTTCATAGACTGAAGAGAAGTAACTGCTGAAGAGAAGTAACTGGCAATAGATAAATCATGATAATCATGTTATGCTGTGTAAGTACTAAGCATTGACACTAATAAATACAAATAGTATGTTGCAAAATATGATCAACAAAGAACACTTTTATTATTGCTCCTTGGCTCAGAAAACATGAGAAACCAAGTTGTTAGTTTATTAATGAATATTGTCATTCCTTCAAAATTTTCTGTTTAGTTCCTATGATATTTAAATAATTTCCAACACACTGGGCTGCATAGATGAATGCAGAATGTTCCTTAGGCAGTTTTCTTCCCAGTGAATTAAAGACAAAATATAAAATCCTATACATGGTACCCAACCTTTCCGGCATCAGGGAATGGTTTTATGGAAGACAGCTTTTCCATGGACTAGAGGATTGGGGATGATTTGGGGATGATTTAAAAATATTACATTTGCTGTGGACTTTATTTATATTAACGTCAGATCATCAGGCATTAAACCCCAGAATATGGGGACCCCTGTTACAGAAGGCATTTTTTAAAGACACTTTATGACATATTTCAAACTGCTTCCAGTTATAATGTGAGGACAAGCAGAGTTTATAAGTTTATGTATAATGATGAAGATGTTTGTGGAGGAGGTTCACTACAGAGAAAATCATACTTGAGCCATAAAGTAACAGACATAATACGAATGCACTTCCTATAAGTCATATGTGCCTAACTTTATAACATGGAATTCTTCTTGATGTTATACATACTAAGCATTCCAACCGGATAATTTTTCATTTCCTGAGTAGGATCTGGGAGTTGGTGATGGAGAGGGAAGCCTGGCATGGGGTTGCAAACAGTTAGACACGAATGAGTGAATGAACTGAGAAAATTATATTTTAAAATATATATATTTTTTCCACTGAAGGGCTTCCAAGTTGTTTATATACTAAGATGTGTTAAATGCTACCATGGATTAACTCCAAGATGGGTTACACTAACAATATGGTATTGAATTTATTTCAATCCTGTTAAACTTGAAAATCTGTTTCTGTAGAATCCTCTGTTCCACTGAGGACTGTTAGGAATAACCTACATAGAGTGAAATGCAGATCTGAGCAATTGCTTAAAAGACCACTGAAACTGTAATCTCATTCTTATTTTAAATGTTTCTGTAATCATTCGTTCTTTCCTTTGATTTTTACAAGCAACTAGGTACTTTATTCACATTGAATGGCTTATTATTATTCTAAAAATACTATTGCCTTTTAATTTTCACAATGCTGTTCCTTGTTCCTGAAACACCCCCCTCTTTTTTCTTCTGGTTAACAAACTGCTAATAACTACAATATATGGTAGCACTTTAGAGACAGAGCCCTGGAAAAGGAAATGGCAATCCACTCCAGTATTCTTGCCTGGAGAATCCCATGGACGGAAAAGCCTAGTAGGTTACAGTCCACGGGGTCGCAAAGAGTCGGACACGACTGAGTGACTTCACCTCACCTTACCTTAGAGACAGAGATCCCTCCGTAGCTGTTCAGCCCCTATGTCATATCCAACTCTTAGCAACTCCATGGACTGCAGCATGTCAGGCTTCCTTATTCTTCACTATCTCACAGAGTTTGTTTAAATTCATGCCCAATGAGTTAGTGATGCTATCTAACCATTTTATCCTGTTCCCCCCCTTCTTCTGCCCTCAATCTTTCCCAGCATCAGAGTCTGTTCCAGTTAGTTGACTCTTCACATCAAATGACCAAAGTATTGGAGTTTCAGCTTAAACAACAGTCTTTTCAATAAATATTCAGGGTTAATTTCCTTTAAGATTGACTGGTTTGATATCCTTGTAGTCCAAGTGACTCTCAAGAATCTTCTCCAGCACCACAGTTTGAAGCTATCTATTCTTCAGGACTCAACCTTCTTATGGCCCAACTCATATCCACACATGACTACTGGAAAAACCATAGCATTGAGTAGATGAGCCTTTGCCAGGAATGTGATATCTCTGCTTTTTAATAAGCTATCTAGAGTTGTCATAGCTTTCCTTCCATAAGCAAGCCTCTTTTAATTTCATGGCTGGCTGTAGTCACTGTCCACAGTGATTTTTGAGTCCCCTAAAATAAAATCTGCCACTGTTTCCAATATTTCCCCCATTTATTTGCCATGATGTGATGGAATTGGATGCCATGATTTTAGTTTTATGAACGTTGAGTTTTAAGCCAGTTATTCAAGAAAGATAACTTCTAGAGACTACTATAAAACACAGTAGCTATAGCTGCTGCTGCTGCTAAGTCACTTCAGTCATGTCTGACTCTGTGTGACCCCATAGATGGCAGCCCACCAGGCTCCATTGTCCCTGGGATTCTCCAGGCAAGAACACTGGAGTGAGTTGCCATTTCCTTCTGCAATGCATGAAAGCGAAAAGTGAAAGTGAAGTTGCTCAGTCGTGTTCAACTCAGCGACCCCATGGACTGCAGCCCACCAGGCTCCTCCGTCCATGGGATTCGCCAGGCAAGAATACTGGATATTATATTTTGATAAGAGGGTATGTGTGTGTGTGTGGTGTGTGCTCAGTCATGTACCAATTTTTGCAACCTCATGGACTGCAGCCCAGCAGGCTCTTCTGTTCATGTGACTTTTCAGGAAGGAAATCTCATTAAATGATCTTATAAAAACATAAATTAACTGCTCTTTAACCTATCAATTACAGTAGCATGTTAATATACTATTTTGTAGATTAAATAAAATTTATACTTAAATGTCATACAATAACCAATTTAAAATAGTCTTGTTTCATATCAATTTCACATTGTGCTTGTAGTAATCAAGATAAAAGAAACTATGAAAAAATTCAAACTTAATAAATTATATTTCCTCTACATCCTTCAACTGTCATTTGAGTTTAATGTTTATGCATGCATTGAGAATGATATAACATGAAACAGCTTAAAGCCCATATCATCAATACATAACACTATTTAATATTTTTGTATTTTACCCCTATAAATAATTGATGACACTCAGAATGTTCATAAGTGCAGTTATCAGGATAGTAGTTTACTATTTTGAAACAAAATTTCTATTAAATTCTACTTTAGTGCAACAGCAGGAATATACAAATTGAAAGAAAAATCCTAAAAAAGGTCTAATTTTATACTTCAAGATATTCTAATCTAATATAGATGAAAAAGAGAAAAAGGAAAACAAGTATTACATTTCCTTCTTATAAATGGGCTTTCTATTCTGTCTTGACTTTTTAAGCAACCTATGCTCAATACTATACTCTCTTAATTACTACTGATTTATAAAATATATAACTAAATATCTGATAAGATCTGCTTCTTTTCTTGTTTGATACAAAGTTGTCTTGGCTGTTATTGATTCT
>SJYQ01005778.1:18965-38440 GCA_006410935.1 Redunca redunca | reverse complement strand
GAACTTTTGGACTCTGGGGGAGAGAGAGAGGGAGAGGGTGGGATGAGATGGGAGAGTGGCATTGAAACATGTATACTATCATGTAAGAAATGAATCACCAGTCTATGTCCGATGCGGGATGCAGGATGCTTGGGGCTGGTTGCATGGAGAGGACCCAGAGAGATGGTATTGGGTGGGAGGTGGGAGGGGATTCATGTTTGGGAAAGCATGTACACTCGTGGTGAATTCATGTCAATGTTTGGCAAAACCAATACAGTATTGTAAAGTAAAGTTAAAATAAAAATTTTTTAAAAAAAAGAATGATTTTACAATTTTGTCACCAAAGTCTTGAACACTTTTTCCCCAAAAATTGTTTGTTAAAATTGCATTAGTAATGTATCTGTTTTTATATTGATATTTTATTTGGCAAACTTGCTGAACACTTTCTTCTAAAAGACTGTCTTTTTCAAAGCACATTTATGATATGTCAGACAACATTTGGAGAAGACTCTTGAGAGTCCCTTGGACTGCAAGGAGATCCAACCAGTCCATTCTGAAGGAGATCAGCCCTGGGATTTCTTTGGAAGGAATGAGGCTAAAGCTGAAGTTCCAGTACTTTGGCCACCTCATGCGAAGGGTTGACTCATTGGAAAAGACTGATGCTGGGAGGGACTGGGGGCAGGAGGAGAACGGGACAACAGAGGATGAGATGGCTGGATGGCATCACTGACTTGATGGATGTGAATCTGAGTGAACTCCGGGAGCTGGTGATGGACAGGGAGGCCTGGCGTTCTGCAATTCATGGGGTCGCAAAGAGTCGGACATGATTGAGCGACTGAACTGAACTGAACTGAGACACTAGTTTGATTACTGGGTCAGAAAGATCCCCTGGAGGAGGGCACCAGCAACCCACTTCACTATTCTTGCTTGGAGTATCCCATGAACAGAGAAGCCTGACAAACTGCAGTCCATAGAGTGGCACAGTCAGACACAACTGAAGCAAATTAGCACATGCATGCACAGTGCTTCCCTCCATTTGCAGTGGAACACTGCAGGGTTACAACTGAGCAAGACATTGACCTGAATCTTTTATCAATTTGTGTATCTCTGAGACAAAAACTGTTGGGAAGGAATGAATAAACAATGATAACATCATTTGTTCTTTTTTTTTCTCTCTTATCATATTGTTCTGTCTGAGTCCCTCAGGATGCAGTTGAATTGATGCAGAGATTACAGGCTTCCTTCTCTTGCTCTGGATTTTTAAAGAAAATGTTTGTAATGCTTCACCATTAAACAAGACATGGCATTGCTTGTTAGTAAATAACCATCATCAGATGTAGGAATCTCCCTTTCTTTCCTAATGTTCTGATATTTTATATCAATAGTTTGTGGGATTTTATTAAGCAGATTTTTCCTTCCTGAACTGAATATTTCTGTGATTTTGTTTCCTTATTCTACTAACAAAACAAATTATATTAGTAACTGGTTTGCTACTAGACCCTCTATATTCTCAGTATAAAGGTATGTTTTTAAAATAAAATTCTACAGATAATGTGAAATTTTTAATTAATATTTTTACTATAGAATTGTAGATACACATCCAGTTCTGAGAAATAGTATACAATGGCTCTATGTTCTGTTTATCCAGTTTTCTATTCATTAAGAATCTAATCTCGCCCTTCCTCTACACTTCTTAGTCATTTTACCAACAACTGTAAAAATTTTTACATAATTGTTGACTTAAAATTTTCCTGATCTTTAGCCTATGATAAGGGATCCAAAGCTACTCAGTTGTCTGTAACTCTTTTGCAAACCCATGGACTGCAGCCCTCCAGGCTCTTCTGTCAATTGGATTTCCCAGGCAAGAATACTTGGGTGGGTTTCTGTGTGCTATGGTTAGTCACTCAGTCATGTCCAACTCTTTGTGACCTCATGAACTGTAGCCTGCCAGGCTCTTCTGTCCAAGGGGGTTCTCCAGACAAGAATAATGGAGTGGGTTTCCATGTCCTTCTCCATGGAATTTTCCAAACCCATGGATCAAACTCAGGTCTCCCTTATTGCAGGCAAATTATTTACCATCTGAACCAACAGGGAAGACCAAGAGTACTGGAGTGGGTAGCCTATCCCTTCTCCAGGGGATCTTCCCAATCCAGGAATTGAACCAGGGTCAGTTCCTACAATTGCCTACATTGCAGGCAGATTCTTTGCCAGCTTAGCTACTAGGGAAGCCTTATTTCGTTTTTCAGGGGATCTTCCTCACCCAGGGTTCAAATCTGCATCTTTGCATTGGCAGGAGAATTCTTTACCACTTAGCCACCTGGGAAGCCCCATAATAAGGGATTTCTCCTTTTAAATAATAAACACTTTGTACTCAGATATATAAAGGCAAATTTAGGGAAGCTGTGAAAATAAATCTAAGAAAGAACAAATACTAAAATGTAAAGCATTACAATCTTTGACTTATCAAAACTACCTTTAAATCTCATTAAACCTTTACCTTCATAAATAAAGAAGATTACATTGGTATTTCCATTTACTGTAGCACAAGAGTGGCATTTTATTGTATAGGCAACATTTCAGGAATATTGATAATTTTTCTTGCTTTATAGCTCTGTGGCATAATCAGCTAATGGAATAATTCATGTAAGATTTTGTCTTTGATTTTTTTTCCCTTAAATAAAACAGAAAACCTCAGCTACTTAAACATAAAATTTAGGGACCTCAGTTTCATATGTGATGCCAATGTATTCATTCATTATTCAAACTGACTCAGCAACAATGAAAAAACAAACATTGCAGAATATTAGCCTTTTAGCCCCTAAGAAACATGTGTACTATAAATATTAAGCATGACTTGAAAGCTAGAGATAATTGAGTAATAATAGTTCAGAAAATAAAGAGAAGATTTTGATTGGAATAAAATAAGTAGCTCTTCACAGAGAAATAAGACTATAAATAAACCCTTAAAATACTGATATAGTTTCCATTGTAAAATGGGAGATTTCACATGAAGTAAGCAGTAGCACATGTTGTATATTGTCCAGCAAAGGGAGGAGGAGGGGACAGATTCAAGCTGTGTCACACAGCCTCTCCAAAGTGGTACCATTTTAAGACAGCTTGCTTCTTTATGTAGTGTGGATATTCAGTCATGTTTTACTCTTTGTGACTCTGTGGACTGTAACCCTGTCAGGCTCCTCTGTTCATGGAATTCACCAAGCAAGAATACTAGAGTACATTGCCATTTCCTCCTCTAGGGGGTCTTCCCAACCCAGGGACTGAACTCATGCCTCCTGTGTCTTCTGTACTTGCAGGTGGATTCTTTACCATTAAGCTACTTTACATTATATAAAATGTATGCAAATTTTGAAAAGTAGTCATTATAAGTGTTTTATTTTATTTTTAATATTATCCTTTCTACCAGCAATCCATAATGCTTCCTGCTTCTTATGGATAATGGTTCTTGTTCTCAACAAGGCCCAGAAACTTTAGCAAAGCTTGAATCCTCCATGCTGCTCCCCAACCACTTGGCCTTATTTCTTTTCTACTGAAGAGCTATTCAGTCAAAGGGGCAGGTTTATAGAGGAATAAATGAACTGATGATTAGATCAGCTGAGTTTACATTGAAAGTCTTGACTTTCAAGAGGACATATGTCTAAAACTGTAGGAAATAGAAGTCTGTGTAAGTTACCAGAATGATCTGAAGATGAACTGTAATTCATATTTCAAGTTTCAGTGTCAAATTAAAACAAAGCACGTCACTTCAACTCATAAATGTTTCCTCTGGGCCAAAGTAAGGATTAAAAGTAAATGAAGTAAATTGAAGAGGCAAAACCAAATCTATTTTAAGTAGAAACGAAGTGTGTATTCAAAATTTAGAAGTCATTTTAAAATTCCCTCTGGTACTAGTTTTTATTAGAAAATATCCTTATAAACTCATGATCTCATTAACAACTTTTGAAATAGTTCTATTTTCTTGTCTTTAGGAAATTTAATAAATCTATCCCAAAGAGCCTGAAGGCTGGCCCAAATTTTTAGATATTTCACAGTTACTGACCTAGACTGGCTGTTACTATTTTCATCTCTATTATAATGAGTTTGGACATGATTTATTTCTGGGATTCCAACCTCAAACACTCTCTAAGTCNAACTCCAAACACAGAAGTCCTAGGTCCATATGGCTTCACTGGTTATTCCTATCAAACATTTAAAGAATTATTACCAAGATTTTTCAAACTCCTTCAGAAAGTTGAAAAGGAAGGAACACTTCCAAACCCATTACAAAAGGGCAGTATTATCCACATACAAAAGACAGACAAAGATACTACAAGTAAAGGATATTGCAATATTTCTGATGAAAATATATGCAGAAGTTTTCAGCAAAAACTAGTCAATGAAATTCAACAGAATAGTACATCATCATCAAGTGTGACTTATCCTTTGATGCAAGCTTGATTCAACAAATACAAATCAATTAAAGTGATATACAATATTAATATCAATAGAATGAAAGATTAGAAACCCATGATTATCTCAATAATTGCAAAAGAAAAGCATTTGCATAATTCAACACTCTTTTATCATAAAAACTCTTAATCAAGTAGGTATACAATGGATATATCTCAGTATGATAAAGGACATATATGTCAAACCCAAACTTAAAATGTTCAGTGAACAAAAGTAAAAGCTACTCAAAAATCAATAATAACTTAAAAAAATGCCCTCTCTCACCTGTTATGCAACATAAGGCTAGAAGTTCTAGCTGAAAGATTAGAGAAGAAAAATAAGTAGGGTTCCAAATTGGAAATAAATAAATACATGCTTGTTTTCAGACAGCATGATTTTATGTGTAGAAAATTTGTCACCAAAAAATGTGTTACAACAAATAAACTAATTCAGTAAAGTTATAAAATATGCCATTAATATGCAAAAAGCTGTTACTATGCCAGACAATTAACTTTCTGAGAAGGAAATTAAATCATCTTATTTTAAATAGCATCAAAAATAATGAAATACTTAGAAATAAACTTAACCAAAGACTTGAAATATTTGCACCCTGAAAACTGAAGAAAGAAGTTAAAGGATATAGAACTGCATATTCATGTACTGGAAGACAATATATTAAAATGTCCATATGAACTGAAGAAATTTACAGATTCAATGTAACCCCCCCCCGCCAAAATCACATTGACAGTTTTACGGATATTTAAAGACAGCCCAAGATATATATATAGAACCACAAAATAACTCTGAAAGCCAAGGAAATATCAACAGAGTTCAAAGCTGGAGGCATCACATTTCTTGATTTCCAAATGCATTGTAAAGCTAGAGTAATCAAAACTAAAGTTATAGATAAACTTAAGGTTAAGCTTAAGGTTATAGATAAATAGGAAAAAATAGAGAAACTCAAAATAAACCCACATATATGCAGTCAACTAAACTTCAAGAAGGGGACAAAAAATACATAATAAGGAAAGCATAGTCTCTTCATCAATGGGTATTGAGAAAACTAGATCTCCACATTAAAAATAATAAAATTTGGCCCTTATATCATATTCAAAAATTATCTTAAAATAGAACAAAGCCTTAAACATAAGACTTAAAACTATAAGTATCCTGGAAGAAAACAGAAATACATTTTTTACATTGGTCTTGGCAAAGGCTGCCTAGATATAACACCAAAACACAGGCAACAAACCCCATTATAGACAAGTAAAAATACATTAAACTAAAAATATCTGCAGAGATAATCAATGAAATTAAAAGTCAACCTATGGGATGAGAGAATATATTTGTTAACAATATATCTGATAAGGTGTTTATATACATAATATGTAAAGAACTTCTGTAACTCAGTAGAGAATGTAAATACATACTTCAACTTAAAAGTGAACAAAATTCTTGAGTAGACATTTTTCCAAAGAAGCTAATAGATGTTTGAAAAAGTGTTCAATATCAGAGAAATGGAGATCAAAAGAGTGAGATATCACACCACACTTATTAGGATGGCTATTATCAAAGGAACAGAAGATTAGAGTGTTGGAGAGAATATGGAGAAATTGAAAAACTTGTACATTGTTGACAATAATGTAAAATGGCACACCTTTAATAGAACATAGTATGGAGAACCCTCAAAATATTAAAAATAGAACAACTAAATGATCTAGCAATCCTATTCCTCAGCCTATTGCCAAAATAATTGACACAGGATCCCAAAGTTGGTTCACAAAAATGAAGGTATGGAATTTTTTCCATAAAAATATGGATTTTGGCCTAAATCTCCATTGCCAAATAGATGGATAAACAAAATATGGTATACACATTTAGGGGAATATTATTCAACCTTTAAAAAGAAGGAAATCCTTCCATATATAGGAATGCAAATGAACCTAGAAGAAATTATGCTAAGTAAAATAAACCAGTTACAGATTGACAAATATTGCATGATTCCACTTATGTGAAATATCTAAAATTGTCAAATTCAAAGAAACAGAGTATAGAAACATGGCTTCTAAATTCTGCAGGGAGCTTAAAATAGTTTTTCACCAAAGTCTATAAAATTTCAATTTTTCAAGATGAATAAATTATAATGGTTTGTTATAAAACACAGTGCATATACTGAATAATATTGCATTTTATGTGTAAAACATTTCATATAATACAGCTCATGTTAATTGTTTACAATTAACAAAATAAGGGATAAACCACACTTTAATTGTTGCTCTCCTGGAAAGTCAATTTCAAATTACTGAACGAGTCATTGGATTCTGCAGTATGATGATTGTTAGTAATCTTGTTTACAGCTGGAATTGCAGAAAGAAAATCCAGAAATAAGGCAATGGAGGTTGAAAATTCAAGAATTTTGACTCTGAACAGCAAAAGCTAAGCCAGTATCTTGGAGGAGATGCAAGACAAAAAGTAGTAAGATCTCTGGTTAAACACAGGACATACAGGTGGATCCCTGTGCCTGACACGAGGCTGTTTAATAATTTATAGCTGTACCAATTTAAGTAAATAACTTCCTTATGTTTCAATGTCCTAATTTATAATAATTGTAATACTACCACTTGACACAGCACAGGATCAAAGCAGCAATCCATGTAAACATGATAGAACTCTTCCAAAATATTATTATAAAATATTAACTGATATTTTCATACAATCATTAAAATTATTTTTTGTTTGCCTATCAAGTGGTATTTTATTCATGTATTTTCCAGGATGTTTTTCCTCAGCTACAAACTATTTTTACCTATTTTCTGGGAACTCAGAATTCTTTACCCTTGTTATTTCTCATGAGAATGCATATTATTTCCTTTGGCTTCCCTTATTCAAGGGTCTGTATTGTCTTTTTAGGTTACAAACAAAATAAATTATGTCTGTAATTTATTCAGAAGTAAATTAGCAGTTTGAGGAATGAGTCTGTGACCATAGAAGTCACCATCTTAAAGAATATATTTTATTATCTGATATGTATCTTTATGGACATTGGGACTACTATGGTAAAGATCAGATTTCAGTAGCTATCTTTGTCTATTGTTGTTTTTTAGTCACTAAGTCTTATCTGACTGTTTGTGACCTCATGCACTGCAGCATGCGAGGTTTCCCTGGCTTTCACTGTCTCCTGGAGTTTGCTCAAATTCATGTCCATTGAGTCACTGATGCCATCCAACCATACACAGCTTCATTTCCCTTGCAGTGGAAAAATCCACCAAGTAACCCTGCATCACTGGATTTTTATTTTTAACTTTGTAAACCCAGTAGAAGTGTAAAAAAATAAAAAATAATGGCCATATATGCTGCTATCTACTCTGTTGAGTTTTGGTGGCTGTTCAAAAGGGATTACAATCAGCATGCCCTGAATCCACACCATTCTCTGGCTTCCGGTCATTTCTCTCCCAATTAACAATTGCCAGAAGTCTGTCAGAGCATCCTTTATTTATAGTCCATAATTCCATCTTATTGTTTCAGGAGGGGAATTTATTAGAAATGTAGTAAGTTGTCTCTGATGGATTTGACAGGTTTAGATATCTTTTCAGTAATTCCTCCCAACTTACATTATATTTACCAAAATGCTTCAGTGATACTGAGTTTGCAATAATGATGCAAGGCTTTCTGTATTGTGTATAACAGTGTTCATGTTAATGAAGGCCTACAGGAATGGGTGGAGTTTAAGGCAAAATGATTTTGTGTCTATGAGATAGTCAGTTCACCATCTTGCCTCATAACAGGTAAAGAAAGAGGACAGGGAGAAAGGGAAATGAATTTTCCATACAGTCCTGGTATACCTATGTCCTTGAGTAGTTATTTAACTTCAATATTTCTAGAAAATGAGCTTAATAACAATGACTACTTTGTAGGAAAAAATTGACATTTAAATGAGTGTAGCTGTGGCTGACACATAATGAACACTATGCAAGTGTTTGTTTTAATTTTAACACTTAATGGCTACTTAATGTTCTATTATGTCAATATATTTATTTATCCATTTTAACATTTATACCTTCATTTCTTAGATTTTGCTATTATCAATAATGTTATCATATAAATGCCAGTCTTTAGGGGTAGTGATCAAAATGGCAGAGGGGTAGGAAGCAGAGTTCACCACCCTCCACAAAAACATTGAAAATACATCTACAAGTGGAATGATTTACGAAGAACAGCTACTGAGTATCAACAGAAGACCTCAGAAATCTGAGAGACAAGAACCTCCATGTAACCAGGTAGAATAAGAGGGAAAATAAAAAGAAGGAATTAGGACACAGCCTCCACACTGGGGAGGGAGCTTTGAAAGAGGAAATTTTCCTGCACCTTCAGAAAGCTCTTCACTGGCAAAGAAATTAGACTGGACAGAGGAGGAGCTTCAGAGCCTAAATGGAGAAAGCAGAAGCTGATTTGTGGAAGGCAAAATGGACAGTAGCCAGCACAGTGGGTTGGCACTGCCACCCTGCCTTCTTTAACCTGAGACCTTCTGTAGATGAGGGTGAGTGTTGGATGCTAAAGCTTAACTCCAAAGCCCTGACCCAGGAAGAGGACCAGGGTCAAATGCTGAAACTACCTGAAGAAGTTGGGCCCAGGCAAATGAGGATATACTTCCTGAGGGTGTTCTAGGAAGAAGCCTGGTCCCGCCAAGCAGATGAGGCACCATTATTGAAAAGTGCGTGATAAGAGGATTATCATAATATCCTCTATCCCTGTAAATGCTCCCCAGGCAACATACACCAACTATATGAGCTCTGGAAATGGGTGCAAGTCACTGGCACTATCTTGGGCTCCAGAATATCTCTGACCACCTCCTCTAGAACCACAGGCAGATGCCGAGCCTCACCCGTGCTGGCATGGGTGGGAGTGGTCAACTTTAGTCACAAGCAATTCTGACAGTGGGTCCCAGGACCGACCCTGCCATACAAGGAGGGCATAGATGGCTTCCATGAATAGGAAATCTGCCCAGGGGAAAGGCTGAAACCACAATTGAGCCCCAACAGCCATCTGAGTAAGGAAGAAGAGGTGATATCTCTCTTCATGGCCCTGCAAACTGCAGATTTACACCTCCACTGATGGCTTCCTAAATTCAGCACCTGTGGAACATCTGAAAAGACAAGTGATTTTGTAGCTGAGATGGGTCTGGTCTTAGAGGCTGCCTCTTTAGCTCACATAGGTGCACAACAACTATTGCACGTCTACTGCAGTCCTGGGACTTGACCTCGGTGGCCTGAACTGGTGGCTGGGTGAAAACAACACATAAGGGTGACCAGAACCAAATACTGGCATACCCACAGTTAAGGTGGGGCCAAGAGAAGTGCCACTAACATTATACTTCATGAGCCTGCACAGTGGATGAAAGGGGATACAACAGAAAACATTCACAGATGAACAACTTCAGAAGAGATATATTCAGTGGCTTCTGTCCCAGTGGGAGTACTCTAATCTTGCCTACCTTGCACTTCAAATCAGAAACATAGCTCAGAAACAAATCCAGTCTCTACACCAAAAGGTAGGGAGCAGACTCTGCCCTGACAGGGAAATAACAACCACAGAGCAAAGGGGAGGCCCCACTCAATGTCCAGGGCAGATTTTGGTCACCACAACACCAGTCAAAATCCCTATTAAGGGGATGAGAGCACAAACTGTGGACCAAACTTGCCAACCAGGGGACAGACACCAGAAGCAAGAGGAAGTATGATTTTGAAGACTGAAGAAAGGAGACTGCTAACACAGATATTTTAACAATGTAAGAAGACAAGCAAATGTGTTGAAGACAAAGGAGTAAGATAAAAATCTATAAGAATAAATAAATAAAATATAAGTAATGTATCTCTTCAAAAGAATTGATGGTTTTGAACTATGGTGTTATAGAAGACTCTTGAGAGTCCCTTGGACTGCAAGAATGCAAGGAGATCAAACCAGTTAGTTTTAAAGGCAATTGGTCCTGAAAAGTCATGATCACTCGCCTAGACCCAAATATCCTGTAATGTGAAGTCAAGTGGGTCTTAGGAAGAATCACTATGAACAATGCTAGTGGAGGTGATGGAATTACAGTTGAGCTATTTTAAATCGTAAAAACTGATGCTGTGAAAGTGCTGCACTTCATATGCCAGCAAATTTGGAAAATTCAGCAGTGGCCATAGGACTGGAAAACATCAGTTTTCATTCAAATTCCAAAGAAAGGCAATGCCAAAGAATGTTCAAATCATCATACAATTGCATTCATCTCCTATGCTAGTAAAGTAATGGTCAAAATCCTCCAAGACAGGTGTTAACAGTATGTGAACCATGAATTTCCAGATGTTCAAGCTGGATTTAGAAAAGGCAGAGGAACCAGAGATCAAATTGTCAACATCCGTGTGATCACTGGAAAAACAAGAGAGTTCCAGAGAAACATCTAATTTGCTTTATTGAATATGTCAAAGCCTTTGACTGTATGGGTCACAACAAACTGTCAAAAATTCTTAAAGAGATGGAAATAACAGACCACCATACCCATCTTCTGATAAGTCTGCATGCAGGTCAAGAAGCAGCAGTTAGAATAGGACATGGAACAACAGACTGGTCCCAAATTCAGAACGGAGTACATAAACTGTGTATATTGTCACCCTCTTTATTTAACTTATATTCAGGGTGTATCATGCAAAATGCCCAGCTGGATGAAGCACAAGCTGGAATGAAGATTGCCCGGAGAAATATCAATAACCTCAGATATGCAGATGACTCAAACTTTATGGCAGAAAGTGAAGAACTAAAGAGCCTCTTCATGAAAGTGAAAGAGAGTGAAAAAGTTGGCTTAAAACTCAACATTCAGTAAGCTAAGGTCATGGCATCTCGTGTCTTCAGTTCAGTTCAGGCTCTCAGTCATTTCTGAATCTTTGTGACTCCATGGACTGCAGCACACTAGGCCTCCCTGTCCATCACCAACTCCTGGAGTTTACTCAAACTCATGTCCATTGAGTCAGTGATGCCATCTAATCATCTCATCTGTTGTCCCCTTCTCCTCCCGCCTTCAATCTTTCCCAGCATTAGGGTCTTTTCAAATGAGTCACTTCTTCACATCAGGTGGCCAAGTATTGGAGTTTTACTTCAGCATCAATCCTTTCAATGAATATTCAGGACTGGTTTCCTTTAGGATGGACTGGTTGGATCTCCTTGCAGTCCAAGGGACTCAAAATTCTTCGCCAACACCATATTTCAAAAACATCAATTCTTCATGCTCAACTTTATAATCCAACTCTAACATCCATATATCACTACTGGAAAAAGGATAGCCTTGACTAGATGGACTTTTGTTGCCAAAGTCATGTATCTGCTTTTTGATATGCTGTATAGCTTTTGACTCTGTGGATCACAATAAACTGTGGAAAATTCTGAAAGAGATGGGAATACCAGACCACCTGACCTGCCTCTTGAGAAACCTAAATGCAGGTCAGGAAGCAACAGTAGAACTGGACATGGAACAACAGACTGGTTCCAAATAGGAAAAGGAGTATATTAAGGCTGCATATTGTCACCCTGCTTATTTAACTTCTATGCAGAATACATCATGAGAAACACTGGCCTGGAAGAAGCATAAGCTGGAATCAAGATTGCCGGGAGAAATATCAATAACCTGAGATATGAAGATGACACCACCTTATTGCAGAAAGTGAAGAGGAACTAAAAAGTCTCTTGATGAAAGTGAAAGTGGAGAGTGAAAAAGTTGGCTTAAAGCTCAACATTCAGAAAACGAAGATCATGGCATCTGGTCCCATCACTTCATGGGAAATACATGGGGAAACAATCGAAACAGTGTCAGAGTTTATTTTTTTGGGCTCCAGAATCACTGCAGATGGTGACTGCAGCCATGAAATTAAAAGACACTTACTCCTTGGCAGAAAAGTTGTCACCAACCTAGATAGTATATTGAAAAGCAGAAACATTACTTTGCCAACAGAGGTCCATCTAGTCAAGGCTATGGTTTTTCCAGTAGTCATGTATGGATGTGAGAGTTGGACTGGGAAGAAAGCTAAGTGCCAAAGAATTGATGCTTTTGAACTCGGGTGCTGGAGAAGACTCCTGAGAGTCCCTTGGACTGCAAGGAGATCCAACCAATCCATTCTGAAGTAGATCAGCTCTGGGATTTCTTCAGAGGGAATGATGCTGAAGCTGAAACTCCAGTACTTTGGCCACTTCATGTGACGTGTTGACTCATTGGAAAAGACTCTGATGCTGGCAGAGATTGGAGGCAGGAGAAGAAGGGGATGACAGAGGATGAGATGGCTGGATGGCATCACGGACTCGATGGACGCGAGTCTGAGTGAACTCCGGGAGTTGGTGATGGACAGGGGGGCCTGGTGTGCTGCGATTCATGGGGTCGCAAAGAGCAGGACGTGACTGAGCGACTGAACTAAACTGATAGGTTTGTCATAACTTGTCACCCAAGAAGAAAGCATCTTTCAATTTCATGGCTGCAGTCACCATATGCAGTCATTTTGGAGCCCAAAAATATGAAGTCTTCCTCTGTTTCCACTGTTTCTCCATCAATTTGTCATGAAGTGATGGGACTGGATGCCCAACTTTGTTTTCTGAATATTGAGCTTTAACCTAAATTTTTCATTCTCGTCTTTCACTTTCATCAAGTGGCTCTTTAGTTCTTCACTTTCTGCCATAAGGGTGGTGTCATTTGCATATCTAAGATTATTCTATATTTCTCCTGGCAATCTTGATTCCAGATTGCGCTTCATCCAGCCAAGCATTTCTCATGATGTACTCTGCATATAAGTTAAATAAGCATGGTGACAATATACAGCCTTAACATACTTTCTTTTCCTATTTGGAAAGTCTGTTGTTCCATGTCCAGTTCTAACTGTTTCTTCCTGACCTGCATACAGATTATTCAAGAGATAGGTCTAGTGGTCTGATATTCCCATCTCTTTCATAATTTTCCACAGGTTATTGTGATCCACACAGTCAAAGGCTTTGGCATAGTCAATAAAGCAGAAATAAATGTATTTCTGGAGTTTTCTTGCTTTTTCTATGATGCAACAGATGTTGGCAATTTGATCTCTGGTTCCTCTTGCCTTTTCTAAAACCAGCTTGAACATCTGGAATTTCATGGTTCACGTATTGTTGAATCCTGTCTTGGAATATTTTGAGCATTACTTCACCAGTGTGTGAGATGAGTGCAAATGTGTGGTAGTTTGAGCATTCTTTGGTACTGCCTTTCATAAGGATTGGAATGAAAACTGGAAAAGGGATTGGACATTTCCTGTCCTGTGGCAATTGCTGAGTTTTCCAAATTTGGTGGTGTTCTGAGTGCAACACTTTCACAGCATCAACTTTTAGTGTTCAAAATAATTCAACTGGAATTCCATCCTCCACTAGCTTTGTTTGTAGTGGTGCTTTCTAAGGCCCAATTGACTTCACATTCCAGGATATCTAGCTCTAGGTGAGTGATCACACCATCAAGATTATCTGGGTTGTGAAGATCTTTTTTGGACACTTGTGTGTATTCTTGCCATCTCTTCTTAATCTCTTCTGCTTGTTATGTCCATAACATTTCTGTCCTTTATTGAGCCCATCTTTTCATGAAATGTTCCCTTGGTATCTCTAATTTTCTTGAAGAGATCTCTAGTCTTTCCCATTTGATTATTTTCCTCGATTTCTTTGCAGTGATCCCCGAGGAAGGCTTTCTTATCTCTCCCTGCTATTCTTTGGAACTCACCATTTAAAATGGGTATATGTCTCCTTCTCTCCTTTGCATTTTGCTTCTCTTCTTTCCAAATCTATGGTCAAGCCTCCCCAGACAGCCATTTTGCTTTTTTGCATTTCTTTTTCTTGGGACTCTTGCTCCCTTTCTCCTGTACAATGTCACAAACATCTGTCCACACTTCATGAGGCACTCTGTCTATCAAATGTAGTCCCTTAAATCTATTTCTCACTTTCACTGAATAACCATTAGGGATATGATTTAGGTCATATTTGAATGGTCTAGAGGTTTTCCTAACTTTTTCAATTTCAGTCTGAATTTGTCAATAAGGAGTTCATGATCTGAGCCACAGTCAGCTACCGGTCTTGTTTTTGCTGACTGTATAGAGCTTCTCTATCTTTGGCTGCAAATATATAATCAATCTGATTTCAGTGTTGACCATCTAGTGATGTCCCTGTGTACAGTCTTCTCTTCTGTTGTTGGAAGAAGGTGTTTGCTATGACCAGTGCATTCTCCTGGCAGAACTCTACTAGACTTTGCCCTGCTTCATTCTGTACTCCAAAGCCAAATTTGCTTGTTACTTCAGGTGTTTCTTGACTTCCTACTTTTGCATTCCAGTCCCCTGCAATGAAAAGTACATCTTTTTTTGAGTGTTAGATTTAGAAGGTCTTGTATGTCTTCATAGAATCGTTCTACTTCAGCTTCTTCAGCATTACTGGTAAGGGCATAAACTTGGAATACTGTGATATTGAATGGTTTGCCTTGAAAACAAACAGAGATCCTTCTGTCATTTTTGAGATTGCATACAAGTACTGAATTTTGGACTTTTTTTTCTTTTTTTTGAATATGATGGCTACTCCATTTCTTCTAAGGGCTTGCTCACAATATTATATATAATGGTAATCTGAATTAAGTTCTCCAATCCAGTCCTTTTTAATTCACTGATTCCTAGAATGCGAATGTTCACCCTTGCCATTTCCTGGTTGACCACTTCCAGTTTGCTTTGATTCATGGACCTAACATTCCAGGTTCCTATGCAGTACTGCTCTTTACATCATCGTACCTTGCTTCCATCACCAGTCACATCCACTACTGGGCGTTGTTTTTGCTTTGACTCCATCCCTTCATTCTTTCTGGAGTTATTTCTCCACTGATCTCCAGTAGCATATTGAGCACCTACCGACCTGGGGAGTTGATCTTTCAGTGTCCTATCTTTTTGCCTTTTCATACTGTTCATGGGGAACAGTATTGTTCATACTGTTTTCTCTTCATGGCAAATAGATGGGGAAAGAATGGAAACAGTGAGAGACTTTATTAATTTTTTCTTTGGGGGCGGGGTCCAAAATCACTGCAGATAGTGACTGTAGCAATGAAATTAAAAGACTTGCTCCTTGGAAGAAAAGCTGTAACCAACCTAGACATCGTATTAAAAAACTAAGACATTATTTTGCCAACAAAGTCCATCTAGTCAAAGCTATGTTTTTTCCCATAGTAATGTATGGATGTGAGAATTGTACTATCAAGAAAGCTCAGCACCAAAGAATTGATGCTTCTTAATTGTGGTGTTGTAGAAGACTCTTGAGAGTCCCTCAGACTGCAAGGAGATCAAACCAGTCAATCCTAAAGGAAATGGGTCCTGAATATCAGTGGAAGAACTGATGCTGAAACTGAAGCTCCAATAGTTTGGCCACCTGTTGCAAAGAACTAACTTATTGGAAATACCCTGGTACTGGGAGAGATTGAAGGCGGGAGGAAAAGGGGATGACAGAGGATGAGTTGGTTGGATGCCATCACTAACTCAGTGGACACGAGTTTGAGTAAGCTCTGGGATTTGTTGATGGACATGGAAGCCTGGTGTGCTGCACTCCTTGCAGTCACAAAGAGTCAGACACAACTGAGTGACTGAACTGAAGTGAGGTTTGTCCTATCTTTTCTTCCAAGGAGTAAGCATCTTTTAATTTCATGATTACAGTGATTTTGGAGCATAAGAAATTAAAATCTGTCACTGTATCCTTTTTTCCCCATATATCTGCCATGAAGTATTGGGACTGGATGCCATGATTTTTGTTTTTTGAATGTTGAGTTTTAAGCTGACTTTTTCACTCTCAGCAAGAATCTCTTTACTTCCTCTTCACTTTCTGTCACTAAAATAGTATCATCTGCATGTCCGAGGTTGCTATTTTTCCCAGCAATCTTGATTCAACCTTGTGATTCACACAGCCAGACATTTTTCATGATGTAATCTGCACATAAGTTAAATAAACAGGGAGACAATAGGCAGCCCTGATGCACTCCTTTCAAATTATGAATCAGTCCATTGTTCCATCTCTGGTTCTAACCATTGCTTCTTGACCTGGATACCAGTTCTTCAGGAGGCAGGTAAGGTGGCCTGGTATTACCCTCGTTTCAGGAATTTTCCACAGTTTGTTTTAATCTGCACAGTCAAATTACAGTCACATCACACACTACCAAAATAATCCTCAAAATTCTCCAAACTAGGCTTCAGTAGTTCATGAACTGAGAATTTCCAGATATTCAAGCCAGATTTAGAAAAGGCAGAGGAACCAGAGATCAATTTGCCAACATCTGTTGGATCATAGAAAGAGCAAAAGAATTCCAGAGAAACATCTACTTATGTTCCTTGACTATACTAAAGCCTTTTACTATATGGATCACAACAATCCATGGAAAATTCTTAAAGAGATGGGAATATCAGACTACCTTACCGATCTCTTGAGAAACTTGTATGCAGGTCAAGAAGGAACAGTTAGAGCTGGACATGGATCAATTGACTGGTTTCAGAATTGGGAAAGGAGAAGGTCCAGGCTGTATATTGTCACCCTGCTTATTTAATGTATATGCAGAGTGTATCATGCAAAAACCAGGCTGGATGAAGCACAAGCTGGAATCACAATTGCTGGGAGAAACACCAGCAACCTCAGTTATGTAGAGGACACCATGTTAATGGCAGAAAGCAAAGAAGGGACTAAATAGCCTTTTGATTTAAAACTGAACATTCAAAAAACTAAGATCATGGCATCTGATCACCATCCCTTCAATGGCAAATAGATGGGGAAACCACAGAAACAGTGGCAGGCTTTATTTTTGTGGGTTCCAAAATCACTGCAGATGGTGCAGTGATTTAAATTTAAAGATGTCTTCTTCTTGAAAGAAAAATTATGACTAACCTGGGCAGCATATTAAAAAGCAGAGACATTACTTTGCCAACAAAGGGCCATCTAGTCAAAGCTATGGTTTTTCCAGTAGTCATGTATGGATGTGAGTGTTGGCCCTTAAAAAAAGCTGAGCACTGAAGAATTGATGCTCTTGAACTGTGGTGTTGTAGGAGACTCTTGAGATTCCCTTGGACTGTAAGGAGATCAAACCAGTCAATCATAAAGGAATTTAGTCCTGAATATATCTTGGAATGACTGATCCTGAAGCTGAATCTCCAATACTTTGACCACCTGATGCAATGAGCTCACTCACTAGAAAAGAACCTGATTTGGGGACAGATTGAAGGGAGGAGAAGGTGACGACCGAGGAAGAGATGGATGGCATCATTCACTCAATGGACATGAGTTTGAGCAAGCTCCAGGAGTTGGTGATGGACAGGGAAGCCTGGCATCCCTCAGTCCATGGAGTCCCAAAGCATTGCACACAATTGAGCAACTGAACTGAACACAGTCAAAGGCTCTAGCATATTCAATGAAGAAGAAATAGGCTTTTATATTTTTAATATATTTTTGTTATTTTTGACACCACAGCCATTTTGTATTGGGGAATAGCAAATTAACAATGTTGTGATAAATTCAGGTCAATAATGAAGGTCTCAGCCATACATAATATTTCTCTATGATCCAATGAATGTTTGGATTTTGATCTTTGTTTTCTGTGCCTTTTCTAAATCTATCTTTTACCTCTCTGAAAGGTTTTGATTCATATACTGTTTAAGCCTAACTTGAAGGGATTTTGAGCATTACCTTGCTAGCTTGTGAAATGAGTGCAATTGTACAGTAGTTTGAGCATTCTTGGCATTGCACTTCTTTGTGATTGAAATGAAAACTGACCTTTTCCAGTACTATGGCTATTGTTGAGTTTTCCAATTTTTTGTCATATTGAGTATAGCACTTTAACAGCATCATCTTTTAGGATGTGAAATAGCTCAGTTGAAATTCCATCACTTCCACTATCCTTGTTCATAGTGATGCTTTTTAAGGTCCTTTTGTCTTCATGCTCCACGACGTCTGGCTCTAGGTGAATGACCATACCATTGTGATTATCTGGATGATAAAATATAAAATTATTTTTTAATTTAGTTTTCTGTGTATTTTTCCACCTCATCTTCATCTCTTGTGCTTCTATTAGGTCCCTGCCATTTCTGTCCTTTATTGTTCCTATCTTTGCATGAAATATTCCCTTGAAAGTTACTCAGTCATGTCTGACAATTTGCAACCCCATGGACCATATAGTCCATGGAATTATCCAAGCCAGAATACTGGAATGGGTAGCCTTTCCCTTCTCCAGGTTATCTTCCCCACCCAGAGGTTGAACCCATGTCTACCACATTGTGGGCAGATTCTTTACCAGCTGAGCCACAAGGGAAGTCCAGGAATACTGAATTGGTTAGTCTATCCCTTCTCCAGTAGATATTACCAACCTAAAATCGAATTGGGGTCTCCTGCATTGCAGGTGGATTTTTTATCAATTAATTGATCTATCCATTGATATCTCATAATTTCTTGAACAGATTTCTAGTCTTTCCCATTCTATTGTTTTCCTCTGTTTCTTTGCATTGCTCACTTAAGAAGGTTTCTTTTATTTTCTCTCTTTTCTTAAATCTCTCTGTGCTATTCTCTGGAATTCTGCATTCAACTGGGTATGTATTAGGAAAGTATTATTTATTTTCCTTTTTTATAGGAAGCTTATAGCAAATTTCTTTCAATTATACTGCTTTTGCTTGTTCTTTTAATATATTTTTGGAGCTAATTAACATACAAAATTATATTAGTTTCAGCTGCATAGCATAATGAATCAATTCATGTATTTATTGTGAAATGATAACCACGGAAAGTCCCACAAAGCTACTTTTCATTTCTTTGCAGTAATTCTTATTAAATTTGTGATTGTCATATTTTCCATTCTCATACTAATGAAATCTCAATTCTTCAAACTCTGTGTAGTTTGAAAATAGTGAATTATGTAGATTTGTGGGGGATATATGAGGAGGCTAATCTATATATTTAGCTATGTTTCTAAAAGAAAAATGTAATATTTGGTATATGGATAGGGATGAATACACAATTTCTCATTAGTATAA
>SJYQ01005777.1:191692-231468 GCA_006410935.1 Redunca redunca | reverse complement strand
ATATATATATATATATATATATATATATAATATGCTCATTAATATATTCCTTAATATATGTATATATTTATCTGCATTTTTATCACCATTGGAATTGTTCACAAAGCTTTTTGGCAGTTGTTTCCTGATTAAAGAGAAAATATCACACAAAGGTGCAGGGAACATGATCATGAGAAGAAGAAAATAAATTAAGTAACCAACTCTTGAGAATTTATTCAGTTCAGTGAAGTTCAGATGTATTGTCCTGTCCAAACCTTTGTAACCCTGTTGCCTGAAGCAAGCCAGGCTTCCCTGTTCTTCACCAACTCATGGAGCTTGCTCAAACTCATATCATCAAGTCAGTTATGCCATCCAACCATCTTATTCTCTGTTGTCCCCTTCTCCTTCTTTCAATCTTTCCCAGCATCAGGGTCTTCTCCAATGAGTCAGTTCTCTGCAACAAGGGGCCAAAATATTGGAGCTTCAGCTTCAGCATCAGTCTTTCCAATGAATATTCAGGACTGATTTCCTTTAGGATTGAAATATTTGATCTCCTTGAAGTCCGAGGGTCTCTCAAGAGTCTTCTCCAACACCACAGTTACAAAGCATCAATTATTTGGTGCTCAGCTTCTTTTATAGTCCAACTCTCACATGCATTCAAGACTACTGAAAAAACCATAGCTTTGACTAGATAGACCTTTGTTGGCAAAGTAATGTCTCTGTTTTTTAATATGCTGTCTAGATTGGTCATAACTTTTCTTCCAAGGAACAAGTATCTTTTCATGGCTGCATTCACCATCTGCAGTGATTTTGGAGCCCCCCAAAATAAAGTCTGACTGGTTTCCCATCTATTTCCCATGAAATGATGGGACCAGATGCCATGATCTTTGTTTTCTGAATGCTGAGCTTTAACCCAATTTTTCACTCTCCTCTTTCACTTTCATCAAGAGGCTTTTTAGTTCCTCTTCACTTTATGCCATAAGGGTGGTGTCATCTGCATATCTGAGGTTATTGATATTTCTCCCAGCAATCTTGATTCCAGCTTGTGCTTCTTCCAGCCCAGTGTTTCTCATGATGTACTCTGCATATAAGTTAAATAATCAGGGAGACAATACATAGCTTTGAGGTACTGCTTTTCCTATTTAGAACCAATCTGTTGTTCCATGTCCAGTTCTAACTGTTGCTTCCTGACCTGCATATAGGTTTCTCAAGAGGCAGGTCAGGTGGTCTGATATTCCCATCTCTTTCAGAATTTTCTAGTTTATTGTGATCCACACAGTCAAAGGCTTTGGCATAGTCAATAAAGCAAAAATAAATGTTTTGTTTTGTTTTGTTTTGTTTTCCTGGAACTCTTGCTTTCTCAATGATCCAGCGGATGTTGGTAATTTGATCTCTGGTTCCTCTGCATTTTTCTAAAACTGGCATGAACATCCAGAAGTTCACGGTTCACTTATTGCTGAAGCCTGGCTTGGAGAATTTTAAGCATTACTTTACTAGCGTGTGAGATGAGCGCAATTGTGTGGTAGTTTGAGCATTATTTGGCATTGCCTTTGTTTGAGATTGGAATGAAAACTGACCTTTTCCAGGCTTCCCTGTCCTTCACCAACTCCTGGAGCTTGCTCAAACTGATGTCCATCGAGTCAGTGATGCCATTCAACCATTTTATCCCCTATCATCCCCTTATCCTCCAGCCTTCTACCTTTCCTAACATTAGGGTCTTTTCCAATGAGTCAATTCTCCACAATACGGAGCCATAATATTGGAGCTTCAGCTTCAGCATCAGTCCTTCCAATGAATATTCAGGACTGATTTCCTTTAGGATTGACATATTTGATCTCCTTGCAGTCCAAGGGACTCTCAGGAGACTTTTCCAACACCCACAGTTCAAAATAATCAGTTCTTTGATGCTTAGCTTTCTTTATAGCCCAACTCTTACATCCATACATGACTACTGGAAAAACCATAGCTTAGACTAGATGGACCTTTGTCGACAAAGTAATGTTAATATGCTGTCTAGGACTGTCATAGCTTTTCTTCCAAGGACCAAGCATCTTTTAAATTCATAGCCACAGTCACCATCTACAGTTATTTTGGAGCCTTCAAAAATAAAGTCTCTCACTGTTTCCCCATCTATTCACCATGAAGTGATGGGACTGGATGCCATGATTTTTGTTTTTTGAATGTTGAGTTTTAGTCCAGCTTTTTCACTCTCCTCTTTCACTTTCATCTAAAGGCTGTTTAGTTCCTCTTCGCTTTCTGCCTTAAGGGAGGTGTCATCTGCATATCTGAGGTTGTTGATATTTCTCCTAACAATATTGATTCCAACTTTTGCTTCACCCAGCCTGGCATTTTGCATGATGTACTCTGTATATAACTTAAATAAGCAGGGTGACCATATGCAGTCTTGACCTACTCGTTTCCCAATACAGAACCAGTCTGTTATTCCATGTCCAGTTCTAACTTATGCTTCTTGACCAACACACAGATTTCTCTGGAAGATGGTAAGGTGATCTCGTATACCCATCACTTTAAGACTTTTCCACAGTTTGTTATGAGGCACAGTCAAAGGCTTTGACATAGTCAATAAAGCAGAAGTAAATGAGATTTTTGGAACTGTCTTCTTTTTTAGGTGATCCAATGGATATTGGCAATTTGATCTTTTTTCCTCTGCCTGTTTTAAATCCAGCTTGAACATTTGGAATTTCATGTACTTTTGAAGCATGGCTTGGAGAATTTTGAGTATCACTTTGCTAGTGTATGAGATGAGTACAATTGTGTGGTAGTTTAAACATTATTTGGCATTGCCTTTTTTGGGTATTGGAATGAAAATGACCTTTTCCAGTCCTGTGCCCACTGCTGAGTTTTCCAAATTTTCTGGCATATTGAGTGAAACAGTGTAGCAGCATCATCTTTTAGGACTTGAAATAGCTCAACTGGAATTCCATCACCTCCACTAGCTTTGTTTGTAGTGATGCCTCCTTAGGTCCACTTGACTTTGAATTCCAGGATATCTTGTTCTCGTTGAGTGACCACACCATCATGGTTATCTGAGTCAGGAAGATCTTTTTTGTAAAGTCTGTCTGTGTGTTCTTGCCACCTCTTCATAATATCTTCTACTTCTGTTAGGTCCATAACATTTTTGTCCTTAGTTGTGCCCATCTTTGCATGAAATGTTCCCTTGGTATTTCTAATTTTCTTGAAGAGATCTCTAGTCTTTCCCATCCTCTTGTTTTCCTCTATTTATTTACATTGATCACTGAGGAAGGCTTTCTTATCTCTCCTTGTTATCTTTTGGAACTCTCCATTCAAATGGTTATATCTTTCTTTTTCTCCTTTGCCTTTAGCTTCTCTTCTTTTCTCAGCTATTTTTAAGGCCTGCTCAGACAACCATTTTGCCTTTTTGCCTTTCTTTTTCTTGTGGATAGTTTTGATAACTGCTTCTTGTACATGTCATGAGCCTACATCTATCATCTTGTTCTTCAGTGGCTCTATTAGGTCTAATCCCTTGAATCTGTTTGTCACTTCCACTGTATACTATTGAGGGATTTGATTTAGGCCATACCTGAGTGGTCTAGTGGTTTTCCCTACTTTATTCAATGTAAGTCTGGATTTTGCCATAAGGAGTTCATGATCTGTACCACAGTAAGCCCCCAGTCTTGTTGTTGCTGACTGTATAGAGCTTCTCCATCCCCAGCTGCAAAGAAGATAATCAATCTGATTCCATATTGACCATTGAGCATGGTATTTACCATCTCGTGATATCCATGTGTATAATCTTCACTTCTTTCGTGTTGTTGGAAGAGGGTGTTTCCTATGACCAATGTGTTCTCTTGCCTAAACTCTGTTAGCCTTTTCCCTGCTTCATTTTGTACTCTCAGGACAAATATGCCAGTTTCTTAAGGTATCTCTTGACTTTCTACTTTTGCATTCCAGTCTCCTAAAATGAAAAGATCATCTTTTTTAGGTGATAGTTTTAGAAGGTCTGTAAATCATTCACCTAAAATGTGAGATCGTGAACTGAGCATGAGAGATCAACAAGAAACCCATTAGTTCAGACCAAAGAGAGGGAATTATATCAACAGGTGGCTCTGTAGCATTTCTTTCTAGAATGTGTGCTCAGTCACTTCACTTGTGTCCAGCTCCTTGGATCATAGCTTCCAGGCTTCTCTGTCCATGGGTTTTCTCAAGCAAGAATGCTGTAGTGTTTACCATGTCTCACTCCAGGGGATATTCCCAACCCAGGTATTGAACCCATTGTCTCTTGTGTCTCCTGCATGCAGGTGGATTCTTTACCCTCAGTAACTGTGAAGCTCTTCCTAGAATAGTAAGTGCCAATTTATGCTGGGTGTGTTGGCCAAATTGTAATAGAGCATAGCCCTGTATAGACCTTAGCATTGGGACATTATTGCAGGCTATTACCCCATCCACCTCACCCCGTTACCAGGCAATGGTTACTGAGAACACCATTAATGGTCCCTTAGTGCTTCCCAAGTGTCTGCAGTGGTAAAGAATCTGCCTGCCAATGTAGTAGACACAGGATACATGAGTTCTATCCCTAGGTTGGGAAGATTTCCTGGAATAGGGAATGGCAATCCACTCCAATATTCTTGCCTAGAAAATTCTATGGACAGAGGAGCCTGGCAGGGTACAGTCCATGGGGTCACAAAGAGTTGGACATGAGTGAGCCTTCACGTGTGTCTTAAAGCTATTGATCAGGGCCACCGTGGGCCCTGCCCCCCAAATGAGCAACCGTCAATGAGCAAACATTAGTAATCTTGCTCAGCCTTTGTTCCTCATGGCAATGGGCTTCTCCCCCAGGTGAGCAACTGTCAGTTAGCAACCGTTAGAGATTCCATTATGTCAGTGGTCAGTGGCGTGGTGGTCATCAGCAAGAGGAGATTGAGGTCAGAGGTGGATCCCGGCCTTCTCCTCATGGCCCTCCAGCTCATGTAGCCCTAGGCAAGTGAGTGAGCTGGGGGCCCAGGTTACAGGTGGAGGACTGTGCCCTGCTGGACTCCAGAACTCTCGTCAAGGCCACCCACTGGCTAGACCCAGGCCTTGAGGAAGTTGTGACCCCCTGCCCCATCCCCACCTCTACCTCCTCATGGCAGCAACCATCTTCTTGGGACACTTTCTCTGGAACTTGCCTCCTTCCACACCCCCCAGTTCCCTGCCATATGGGCAACCTAGGGGCCTGAGGGTCAGTCGGTCTGGGTGCCTGGCTCCCTTAGCAATGACAGCTTAGCAGGGTCTGAGGACCCTATCCTGAGGGTGCTGCCAGCTGAGGTTGGCCATACCTCAGCAGGACCAGACCTTGGAGGGGAAATTCATGCCTTGAGACCTGCCCTTTCTTGTCAGGACAGAGGATAACACTTGTTTGAAATTTACAAGAACATGTTATCTGACCATGACCTGACCTCCAGAACGAGGGATCTGACACCAAGATTTTTACAACCACTTCTCATGTCCCTGTCTCCTCTCTCCTTGAAAAGGGTTTTGCTAAGAGTTTGAGGTGTTTTTAATGCAAAAGCCACCCCTCTCCTTGCATGGTCTTCAGTAAATGTTTCTCTGCTATAACTATGATGCTGCTGCTGCTGCTAAGTCACTTCAGTCGTGTCTGACTCTGTGCGACCCCATTGACGGCAGCCCACCAGGCTCCCCCATCCCTGGGATCTCCAGGCAAGAACACTGGAGTGGGTTGCCATTTCCTTCTCCAATACATGAAAGTGAAAAAAGTGAAGTTGCTCAGTCGTGTCCGACTTAGCGACCCCATGGACTGCAGCTTACCTGGCTCCTCCATCCATGGGATTTTCCAGGCAAGAGTACTGGAGTGGGGTGCCGTTGCCTTCTTTTGGTATTATTTCACCTCATTGTGTATGCCAACCCATAAACTTGCATTTTGGTGACAAAACTAAGTCCCATAATAAATACTTAAGCCATTATCTATAGTAAAACTAAGCCTATTTCCACTCCATGAATAGTTTTCCTATCCAAACATGCTGAAGTTAACTTCTATACATTTTATTAATTTATTAAGTATATTTTGAATTTTACACTCATTCTCTTTCTACTTGTTTGAACATTGGCTTTATTTTCAAATATGAAGGAATAGTTTTAAAAGTTAAAAAAAATAGCTAATAAGAGTTTTAAACAACCAAAATGAGGAACTTTGCATCTTATAATATGGTAAAGATCTTATAGAGAAGGCCACACATGCCCCTCGGAGAAGGCAATGGCAACCCACTCCAGTACTCTTGCCTGGAGAATCCAATGGATGGAAGAGCCTGGTAGGCTGCAGTTCATGGGGTCACTAAGAGTCAACTGAGTGACTTCACTTTCACTTTTCACTTTCATACATTGGAAATGGAAATGGCAACCCACTCCAGTGTTCTTGCTTGGAGAATCGCAGGGACGGAGGAGCCTGGTGGGCTGCTGTCTATGGGGTCACACAGAGTCGAACACGACTGAAGTGACTTAGCAGCAGCAGTATATGCCCCTATTTAAGTCTGACTCCTTGAAAATATTGCAGAACTGTTTATAGTTTTTTTTCCTCTTAAAGTTAACATTGATGCAAGTCATCAAAGTGAAGAAACCTGTCTCAACATTAATGATTTACTGGCAGAATGACCATAGCTAATTATAAATTAATGAGAAAATTACTTTGGGAACAAAAATCAGTTACTAAAGCATTTTCTAAGACGCTGTATGAAGGCATTTAAAAATAACTAGGAGATTCTAGGCAGATGGAGATTACAGCATAGTTTTCTATATCCTAATAAAAGGCAAGAGAGGAGTTATATATCCGCAGTATGAAACCTATGAATACTATTTTTGCAGTAAAATTCGGAGATGAGCTGTCCCCACAAATCTCAAAACTAAATAAAGGCAAACAGATGCAAAAAGTTCACATTAATACTATATTTTCAGAGAAGAACAAGTGGAACTCAGTAAAGCATGTGAAAGTGCTAGTTTCACATGATTCGATCTATACCATTACAAGAACTCTCAAAACTGACCAGCTAACCATATGTTTTAGGATCAGATAGCATACTGAAAAGGAACTTCTGGAAGTGGCACAAAAATAAGCAATGTAGAGACCAAAACGGGAAAAAAGAAAGGAAAGGTCCAGATAAAAGTGGAGGAGGGAAGCTGGCCCAGAAAAGCAAAGCAAAGCCACCATGTTTGTGAACACTACTGTAGCTCATTTGGTAAAGAATCTGCCTGCAGTGCAGGAGATCCAGGTTCAATCCCTGGCTTGGGAAGATCCCCTGGAGACAGAAATGGCAACCCACTCCAGTATCCTTGCCTGGAAAATCTCATAGACAGAGGAGTCTGGTGGGCTGCAGTCCATAGATCACAAAGAGTCAGGCATGACTGAGTGACTAACACTAACACTAACACATGGCAAAAACAGAACAACAGGATCTGGAGCTCTGTGTCATTAGAAAATTCATCTGAATCTTACCTGCTTCAGCTTAGGAACAGTTCACATAAAAACCAATTAAGAAGTGGACTTTAATTCCATATGGAGACACATGGGACATGGGTTCAACCCTTAGGTAGGGAAGATACCCCAGAGGAGGAAATGGCAAACCACTCCAATATTCTTGCCTGGAGTATCCCATGGACAGAGAGCCTGGTTGATTGTAGTTCATGGGGCTGCAAAGACTGAGAGACTGAGAATAGAAACTTACTGTAAGGGGGGAACAAAAGAATAAAAACCAGAAAAACATACTTTCAGAAAATGAAAGCAGTGCAAAAAAGACTTGTTCAGAGAATTTATCAGAACTATAGCTTTTTAAATTTCGTGCATATTTACATAAGACTTGAACATAAAATTTTCATGATGGCTTTCTAAAAGGTACACTCAATGCTATTAACTCATGAATAGATAAACACATTTTGGTATAGTCTACAATGGAATCAATCAAATTGATTGCATTCTTTGTAGCCAAAGATGGAGAAGCTGTATACAGTCAGCAAAAACAAAACCTGGAGGTGACTGTGGCTCATATCATTTGCTTTTCATAGCAAAATTCAGGCTGAAAAAAAAAAAAAAAACAAACAGGAAAACAATTGGCCATCCAGGTATGATTAAAATCAAATCCTATATAAATTTGCAGTAGACATAATGAATAGATTCAAGGGACTAGAGCTAGTTAACAGTGTCCCTGAAGAACTGTGGACAGAGGTCCATAATATTGTACAGGAGGCAGCAAACAAAAGCTTCCCAAAGCAAAAGAAAAGAAAGAAGGCAAAGTGGTTATCTAAGGAGGTTTATGAGTAGCAGAAGAAGAAGAGACATGAACAGCAAGAGAAACAGGGAAACGTACATCCAATTAAATGCAGAGTTCCAAAAAATGTCTAGAAGAGACAAGAAGGCCTTATCCTTTTCTTAGTAGTATGATAATAACAGAAGAAAACAACAAAAGGGGAAAAGACTAGAGATATCTTCAAGAAAATTGGAAACATCAAGGGAACATTCACCCAAAGATGGGCACAAAATAGGATAAAAATGGTACAGACTTAGTAGACACTGAAGAAATCAAGAAGAGATGGAAATAATACATGGAAGAACTGTATAAGAAAGAACTTAATGAACCAGGTTACTACAATTAGTCATCCAGAGCCATTACTTGAATGTGAAGTCTAGTGGGCTTTAAGAAGCATTGTTGTTAATAAATCTAGTGAATGCAATAAAATTCCAGTATAATTATTCAAATCCCTAAAGGATGCTTCCATCATCAAGATTTTGCATTCATTATGTCAACAAATCGGTAAGACCCAGCAGTGGCCACAGGACTGGAAAAGGTCAATCCTCAGCCCAAAGCCCAGGAAGGGTAGTACCAAAAAACATGCTAACCATTGGACAGTTGCATTCATCTCCCATTCTAGTAAGGTCATGTTTAAAAGCTTGCATGCTAAGCTGTGGCATTATGGGGACCATGAACTTCCAGATGTCCAAGGTGGGTTTAAAAAAGGAAGAAGAACTAGACATCAAATTGCCAACATTAGCTGGATCATAGAAAAAGCAAGGGAATTCCAGAAAAATGTCTACCTCTTTTTATCAAGTACTCTAAAGCCTTTGACTAGGTGGATCATGACAAACTGTGGAAAGTTCTTAGAGAGATGCTGCTGCTGCTAAGTCACTTCAGTCATGTCTGACTCTGTGTGACCCCATAGACAGCAGCCCACCAGGCTCCCCTGTCTCTGGAATTCTCCAGGCAATAACACTGGAGTGGGTTGCCATTTCCTTCTCCAATGCATGAAAGTGAAAAGTGAAAGTGAAGTCACTCAGTAGTGTCAGACCCTCAGCAACCCCATGGACTGCAGCCTTCCAGGCTCTTTCATCCATGGGATTTTCCAGGCAAGAGTACTGGAGTGGGGTGTCATTGCCTTCTCCACTTAGAGATACGGGAATACCAGAAAATCTTACCCGTCTCCTAAGAAACCTGTATGCGGGTCAAGAAACAACAGTTAGAACCCTGTATGGAACAACTGATTGGTTTAAGATTCAGCAAGGAGTATGAGAGGGCTGTCTGCTGTCACCCTGAGCACATCATGAGAAATGCCAGACTGAATGAGTTACAAGTTGGAATCAAGAAAAGTGGGAGAAACATCAACAACCTCAGATATGCAGATGATACCACCCTTATGGCAGAAAGCAAACAGGAACTAAAGAGTTTCTTGATGAGGGTGAAGGAGGAGTGTGAAAGAGCTAGTTTTAGACTAAATATTAGGAAGAAACAAAGAAACAAAACTAAGATCATGGCATCTGGCATCTATTTGCATTGCAAATGGAAGGGGAAAAGGTGGAAGTAGTGAGAGATTTCCTCCTCTTGGGTTCCAAAATCACTCCAGATGGTGACTGCATCCATGAAATCAGAAGACAATTGCTTCTTGGCAGGAAAGTGATGACGAACCTAGTCAGTGTGTTGAAAATCAGAGACATTACTTTGCTGACAAAGTTCCATATAGTCAAGGCTATGGTCTTCCCAGTGGTCATGTAGGGTTGTGAGAGCTGGACTGTAAAGAAGTCAGAATGCCAAAAAATTGATGGCTTGGAACTGTGGTGCTGAAAAATACTCCTGAAATTCTTGGACAGCAAAGAGCTCAAACCAGTCAATCTTAAGGGAGGTCAACCCTGAATATTAACTGGAAGGACTGATGTTAAACCTGAAGCTCCAGTATTTTGGGCATCTGATGTGAACAGAAGACTCACTGGTAAAATCCCTGATGCTGGGAAAGATTGAGGACAGAAGAAGAAGAGGGCATCAGAGGATGAGACGGCAAGACAGCATCACAAATGAAATGAACATGAAATTGGGCAAACTCTAGGAGATGGTGAGGGTCAAGAAGGCCTGGGGCGCTACAGTCCATGGGATCACAGAGAGTTAGACACAACTGGGCGACTCAACAACAATAACAACAATGGGATAGTTCTCAGCAGTAATTAAAAAGGAATAAATTAGCTATATGAACAATAACATGGGTGAATTTCAAAATCACTATGCAAACTGTAAAAAGTCAGGATCCATGATACCTCTTTTCACATGATTCTGTTAGTAAGGAATTTTAAAGCCATTGAATCTAGTGAGAGCATATTGGTGGTTGTCATTAGTTAATATGTTGGGAAGGTGTTGACTGCAAATAGGCATAGAGAAGAAGGAAAGCATACTATGTGGAATTTACACAGGTATGAACACTTGTAAATGTTTGTTAAACTGTACAGTTGAAAGTGCATTTTAGTAAATATGAGTTAAAATTCTAACACACCATAATAATAGATAAGGGGAAATCAGTTACTTGACATCTGAAAGTCACTTTGGGAATATTTTAATTTACTGTTCCACTAGTGGTAAGAGTTTTGTTGTTCAGTCTCTAAGTTGTGTCTGACTCTGGGACCTCATGGACTATAGTATGGTGGGATCCCCTGTTCCTCACTATCTCCTGGTAAGAGTTTAAATAGGATTCAATAACCAAATCTTACTAAAATTCATGTTCTTCATATTCTGAAAAATAGAACATTTTTATAATTATTATTCCCCACCTAATTTTCTGTTGTAATAATGTTCTGATTAATTAAAAAAAAAAAGAGCCACAGAATGAGTTATAAAAACTTCTTCAAGGTTAAATCAAAGCACTTTTTCACTCTGACCTGATCAATTTCTTCATTAAAAACTAAAATGTGAATAGTATATTTTATCTAATTATTTGAAAAGATACATTTTGTTTTAAAACTTCAAATATTTAAGTATTTAGCATACAGCATTTAATGTCTAAAGGACTCATAGATTAGTGAAATGGAAAAGTGAGTTTATCCATAAGCTACTCACATAAAAGAGAAAGGATTCCAAAAACGCATTTATTCAAAGGTTGTTTTAGTCAGTATTGTTTAAATAGTAAATCTCAATTAGTTCTTCCTATAGCTGCCTACACTTCATGTAGTGCTAGAAGTCTCTGAGACCTACTTTATGATAATTCCTCTGTGATGGAAATTTTATTTCTCTCATTTCTTTGTTGTAGTTAAGAAAGAGTTTTTGTTAAAAAAAAATAATAAGTACACTCTCTGACTTTGGGGTTCTAGGAAAGACAAATTAATTGCATTTGTGATCACTCACCTAGAGCCAGACATCCTGGAATGTGAAGTCAAGTGGGCCTTAGGAAGCATCACTACAAACAAAGCTAGTGGAGGTGATGGAGTTCCAGCTGTGCTATTTCAAATCCTGAAAGATGATGATGCTGTGAAAGTGCTGCACTCAACACGCCAGCAAATTTGGAAAGCTCAGCATGGCCACAGGACTGGAAAAGGTCAGTTTTCATTCCAATCCCAAACAAAGGCAAAGCCAAAGAATGCTCAAACTACTGTGCAAATGCACTTGTCTCACATGCTAGTAAAGTAATGCTCAAAATTCTCCAAGCCAGGCTTCAGCAATATGTGAATTGTGAACTTCCAGATGTTCCAGCTGGTTTTAGAAAAAGGCAGAGGAACCAGAGATCAAATAGCCAACATCCACTGGATCATGGAAAAAGCAAGACAGTTCCAGAAAAACATCTATTTCTGCTTTATTGACTATCCCAAAGCCTTTGACTGTGTGGATCACAATAAACTGGAAAATTCTGAAGTAACGGGAATACCAGACCACCTGACCTGCCTCCTGAGAAACCTGTATGCAGGTCAGGAAGCAACAGTTAGAACTGGACATGGAACAACAGACTGGTTCCAAATAGGAAAAGGAGTATGTCAAGGCTGTATGTTGTCACCCTGCTTATTTTATTTATATGCAGAGTACATCATGAGGAACCCTAGGCTGGAGGAAGCACAAGCTGGAAGCAAGTTTGCTGGGAGAAATATCAATAACCTCAGATATGCCGATAAAACTACCCTTATGGCAGAAAGTGAAGAAGAACTAAAGAGCCTCTTGATGAAAGTGAAAGAGGAGAGTGAAAAAGTTGGCTTAAAGCTCAGCATTCAGAAAACTAATATCATAGCATCCAGTCCCATCACTCCATAGCAAATAGATGGGGAAAGAGTGGAAACAGTGGCTGACTTTATTTGTTTGGGCTCCAAAATCACTGCAGATAGTGACTGCAGCCATGAAATTAAAAGACGCTTACTCCTTGGAAGGAAAGTTATGACCAACCTAGACAGCATATTCAAAACCAGAGACATTATTTTGCCAACAAAGTTCTGCCTAGTCAAGGCTATGGTTTTCCCAGTGGTCATGTATGCCTGTGAGAGTTGGACTATAAAGAAGGCTGAGCATCGAAGGATTGATGCTTTTAAACTGTGGTGTTGGAGAAGACTCTTGAGGGTCCCTTGGACTGCAAGGAGATTCAACCAGTCCATTCTAAAGGAGATCAGCCCTGGGTGTTCATTGGTAGAACTGATGTTGAACCTGAAATTCCAATACTTTGGCCACCTGATGTGATGAATTGACTCATTTGAAAAGACCCTGATGCTGGGAAAGATTGGGCAGGAGGAGAAGGGGACGACAGAAGATGAGATTGTTGGATGGCATCACCGACTCAGTGGACATGGGTTTGGGTGGACTCTGGGAGTTGGTGATGGACAGGGAGGCCTGGCATGCTGCAGTCCTTGGGGTTGGAAAGAGTCAGACACGACTGAGTGGCTGAAATGAACTGAACTGAACTGAAAGATGAACTCCCCAGATCGGTAGGTGCCCAATATGCTAGTGTAGAAAAGCAGAGAAATAGGTCAGGAAAAAATGAAGAGGCTTGGCCAAAGCAAAACAACACCCAGNAATCAAGGTAAATTGGAAGCAGTCAAACAGGAGATGGCAATAGGGAACATTGACATTTTAGGAATCAGTGAACTAAAATGGACTGGAACAGAAAAATTTAATTCAGATGACAATCACATCTACTATAGTGGGCAATAATTCCTTAGAAGTAATTGAGTAGACTTCATAGGCAACAAATGAGTCCAAAATACGGTACTTAGGTGCAGTCTCAAAAGTGACACAATGATCTCTATTTGTTTCCAAGGAAAACAATTCAATATCACAGTTATCCAAGTCAGTGTCCCAACCACTAACGCAGAAGAAGTGGAAGTTGAACTGTTCTATGAACACTTACAAGGCCTTCTAGAAATAACACCAAAAAAAAAAAAAAAAAAAGTCCTTTGCATCATAGTCGACTGGAATGCAAAAGTAGGTGGTCAAGAGATACCTAGAATAACAGGCAAGTTTGGCCCAGAGTACAAAATGAAACAGGACAAAAGCTAACAGAGTTTTGCTGAGAATGCGCTGGTCACAGCAAACACCCTTTTCCAACAACACAAGAGACAACTCTGCACATGAACATCACCAGATGGTCAATACCAAAGTCACGTTGATTTTATTCTTTGCAGCTGAGAATGGAGAAGCTCTATACAGCCAAAAAAATCAAAACTGGGAGCTGACACTGGCTCAGATCATGAATTCCTTATTGCAAAATTCAGACTTAAATTGAAGAAAATAAGGTACACCATTAGACCAGTAAGGTATGATCTAGATCAAATGCCTTATGATTACACAAGAAGTGACAGATTCAGGGTATCAGATTTGATAGAGAGTGTAAAGAACTATGGATGGAGGTCCATGACATTGTATCAGAGGCAAAAATCAAAACCATCCTCAAGAGAAAGAAATGCAAGAAAGCAAAATGGTTGTCTGAGGAGGCCTTGAAAATACCTAAGTAAAAGAAGAGAAGCAAAAATCAGCAGAAAAAGAAAGATATATCCACATGAATGCAGAGTTCCAAAGAATAGCAAGGAGAGATAAGAATGCCTTCTTATGTGGTCAATGTAAATAAATAGAGGAAAAAAATAAAATGGGAAAGACTAGAGATCTCTTTAAGAAAATTAGAGATACCAAGGGAATATTTCATGCAGAAATGGACACAATAAAAGACAGAAGCAGTACGGACCTGAGAAGCATAGACTGTTGAGAAGAGATGGCAAGTATACATAGAGAAACCATACACAAAAAGACCTTAATGACCCAGTAACCATGATGGTGTGAGCACTCACCTGAAGCCAGATATCCTGCAGTCCAAAGTCAAGTAGGCCTTAGGAAACATTGCTAGAAACAAATGCTGGGCTGGAAGAAGCACAAGCTGGAATCAAAATTGCTGAGAGAAATATCAATAACCTCAGATATGCAGATGACACCACCCTTATGGCAGATAACAAGGAGAAACTAAAGAACCTCTTGATGAAAGTGAAAGAGGAGAGTGAAAAAGCTGGCTTACAACTCAACATTCAAAAAACTAAGGTCATGGCATCCAGTCCCATTCCTTCATGGCAAATAGATGGGGAAACAATGGAAACTTTGACAGACTTTATTTTCTTGGGCTCCAAAATCACTGTGGTGACTGCAGCCATGAAATTAAAAGATGTTTGTTCCTTAGAAGAAAAGCTATGACCAACCTAGACAGCATATTAACAAGCAGAGACATCATTTGCTGATAAATGTCCATATAGTCAAATCTATGATTTTTCCAATAATGTTTGGATGTGAGAGTTGGACCATAAAGAAAGCTGAGTGTTGAAGAACTGATGCTTTTTAATTCTGGTCTTGGAGAAGACTCTTGCCAGTCCCTTGGACAGCAAGAAGATCCAACCAGTCAATCCTAAAGGAAATCAGTCCTGAACATTCATAGGAGGGACTGATACTAGACCTGATGCTCCAAAACTTTTGCCACCTGATGCAATGAACTGACTCATTGGAAAAAAAAACCCTAATGCTGGGCAAGTGTGATGGAGAAGGAGAAGTGTATGACAGAGAATGAGATGGTTGGTTGGTATCACTGACTCTATGGGCATGAGTTTGAGCAAGCTCTGCGAGTTGGTGATGGACAGAGAAGACTGGCATGTGGCAGACATGAGTTTGCAAACAATCAGACATGACTAGGTGACTGAACTGAACTGATTTACATGAAGTGATGGGACCAGTTGCTATAATCTTAGTTTTCACCTTCATCTGCTCTATCTATTCATTCTTCATTTCTCCTACCAAAATGGAAACCACTGAAATTACACTGCCTGCATAGTTTTGCCTAAGTGTTATATAGTGGAATTATACAGTATGCAGTCTTCATATTAGCTTTTTTCACTTTTTAACCTGCTTATATGTTTCCTCTATGTACTCATGGCTTGACACATTATTTCTTTTTAGTAATAAATGATATTCTACTATGTAGATGCTCCACAGTTTATCTGTTCACCTAAAGAACATATTGACTGATTCCAAATTTTGACAATTACAAGTTAAGCTGTTATAAACATCTGTGTGAAGATTTATTTGTGTACACAAATTTACAAGTTCTTTGGATAAATGCTTTAAGAAGCATTGTTGCTGGGTCATATGGTAAAGATATGTTTATTTTTGCAAGAAACCAACAAATTGTCTTCCAAAGTGGCTGAACCCTTTTGCATTGCCACCAGCAATGAATGAGAGATTTTCCCACTGCCCCATCTTTGGCAAAATTTGTTGATGTTAGTGTTCTGAATTTGAGTTTTTCTAGTAAGTGTGTGGTGGCATTCCATTGTTTTAATCTGAATTTCCCTGATGACATAAGATGGGAGCATCAGTTTTATACTCTGTCATCCATATGTCTTTTTTTTTTTTTTTCTTTTGGTTAGATGACTGTGGAGAACTTTGGTTCTTTTTTGAGCTAGGCTTAAACTTTTAAGAGTTATTTTTATAGTTCAGATGACAGTCTCCTATCAGGTATGTCTTTCACAAATATTTTTCTGTCTGTCATGCCTTCTCATTTGCTTCATAACAGCAGTTTTTAGTGAACCCTAGACTCTAAAATTAGCTCCAGTGAATTTGTTGTAATTTTTTCTTCAAAGAAACAAGCATCCATTTTTTATCCACTGTGAGCTGATTGTGCTAATTAGTACTCAATTTGCAGGAGTTTCTTATCATTCAAGGAAAGCACCTCTATGGACAAAATTTTGTGCTATTTATCAAAGAAAATTGATTTCATTAATTTTAATCTATTAAACATGAATTTCGTTGTGTGAAGTATCATAGTTGTAATGAATTTAGTATCACGAAATAAATAGCAACTTTGTACAGTGAAAACCAATCAAATTTTCTTCAAGAAGTTCCTCTTTAATCACTCTATGGCCTCCGCTGGCCGTGGTGCTGAACCCAGAAGACGCGTTTCAGTTCTCTTTTCATGCGACCTATGGCAGCATCTGAGTCAGGCCCGCCTTGATGAAATATTATTTTCCCTTGCCCACAAAAATGAACATATCCACAGTTCCTCTGTTATATCTCTGTATGCTCTTTCTCAGTATCCTTACTGAGTCTTTTTAAAAATGCCTTCATTTTCAGCAGTCTTTTAGTATACTCATGTCTGTCTGTCCTGCTCTGGATGATTTCCACCTTCCCCAAGCCAGTCTTTATCACTGTTCTCAATTCCACTGTGCTATAGAATGAATGTTTCAGTTACTCAAATTTCCAATGGTGAGTCCCTAAATAATAGTGTGGCTGTATTTGAAGATGCTCCAGTTAAGGAAATAGTTTAAGGAGGTCATAAGGGTAGGTAGAGTTCTAATAATATAGAAATAGTGCCCAAATGAAAGAGACCAAAGAATTCTTTTTCTCACTTCACATGCATGCACTAAAGAAATACCAAATGAGATAAAGCAAAAAGGGGGCATTCTGCAAGCCAGAGAATTTCTAAACTCTAAGCACCATGTTGCCACTTTGATTTTTGGACTTTCAGGCTCCAGAACATAAGAAAATTATAGTTTACTTTTAAATATTAAAAAATTATTTAATCTGTTCGGGACAAATATCAATAACCTCAGATATGCAGATGACACCACCCTTATGGCAGAAAGTGAAGAGGAACTAAAAAAAACCTCTTGATGAAAGTGAAAGAAAAGAGTGAAAAAGTTGGCTTACAGCTCAACATTCAGAAAATGAAGATCATAGCATCTAGTCCCATCACTTCATGGGAAATAGATGGGGAAACAGTGGAAACAGTGTCAGACTTTATTTTGGGGGGCTCCCAAATTACTGCAAATGGTGACTGCAGCCATGAAATTAAAAGACGTTTACTCCTTGGAAGAAAAATTATGGCCAACCTAGATAGCATATTGAAAAGCAGAGACATTACTTTGCCAACAAAGGTCCATCTAGTCAAGGCTATGGTTTTTCCAGTGGTCATGTGTGGATGTGAGAGTTGGACTGTGAAGAAAGCTGAGCTCTAAAGAATCGATGCTTTTGAACTGTGGTGTTGGAGAAGACTCTTGGGAGTCCTTTGGACTGCAAGGAAATCCAACCACTCCAATGTAAAGGAGATTCAGCCCTGAGTGTTCCTTGGAAGGAATGATGCTAAAGCTGCACCTCCATTACTTTGGCCCCCTCATGCAATGAATTGACTCATTGGAAAAGACCCTGATGCTGGGAGGGATTGGGAGCAGGAGGAGAAGGGGACGACCTAGGATGAGATGGCTGGATGGCATCACCGGCTCGATGGACGTGAGTCTGAGTGAACTCAGAGAGATGGTGATGGACAAGGAGGCCTGGCGTGCTGTGATTCATGGGGTCGCAAAGAGTTGGACACGACTGAGTGACTGAACTGAACTGAGCCTGCAATATTTTATTAGGACAGTCTGAACTAAGACAAGGTATGGTGCCAGAAGAATGAACAAATGAAGAAGAGAAATAAATAATTAAATAAAATCACAGAGCTATTGAATATCTTCTTTATGCTACAGGAACTTAGAGTTTTCAAAATAACACTTTCCAATGTAAAATAAGGATTGCTGTTGTGTAACTATACAGGTAAACCATATACTTTAACAGTTTGGAAAATGATGACAGACATATTCAAGGATGACAGGCAAACTATACTAGCTAATCAAATATTTAGCTATTAAAAGCTCTTCCAAAATTTAAGAAGAGGAGAACACCTATGGAATGAAATCGTTTCTGCTATCTTTTACTGTTATAAAGAGAGACTAGTGGAAAATGTGTCTTTTCCATTCAGAAGCAAGGAATAGAGTGTGAGCTACAGAGGTACCATGGCTGTCTTTTCATTGCTTAGTTCTAAGCAATAACAGAAGTATTTCAATCAACATTTTTGTATTAATCATGAAAAAGTAACTGTTTTTTTCATAATTAAGAGAAATATTTTACATGCAAATATGTGATACAAAAATATAGCAGAAGGAACACAAACTTGCCATGTACTGTGCTATTTTTGTCAGAATATATAAACAAAGTTGACATATAGCTACGAGGTAATAATCATGATAAGGAATAATATTTTATAATAACTCAGTTCAGTTCAGTTCAGTCACTCAGTCATGTCCGACTCTTTGTGACCCCATGATTCTCAGCATGCCAGGCCTCCCTGTCCATCACCAACTCCCGGAGGTTACCCAAACTCATGTCCATTGAGTCAGTGATGCCATCCAACCCTCTCATCCTCGTCACCCCCTTCTCCTCCCACCTTCAATCTTTCCCAGCATCAGGGTCTTTTCAAATGAGTCAGCACTTCGCATGAGATGGCTAAAGTACTGGAGTTTCAGCTTCAACATCTGTCCTTCCAATGGACACTCAGAACTAATCTCCGTTAGGATGGACTGGTTGGATCTCCTTGCAGTCCAAGGGACTCTCAAGAGTCTTCTCCAACACCACAGTTCAAAAGCATCAATTCTTCAGCACTCAGCTTTCTTTATGGTCCAACTCTCACATCCGTACATCACTACTGAAAAAACTATAGCCTTGACTGGACAGACCTTTGCTGGCAAAGTCATGTCTCTGCTAACTAGGTATTTCAGAAAAAAGTATATGGAAGTACGATATTCCACTGGTTTAATATATATTTCTATGTCATTTAAGTGTGTAAACTTGCATTTTTAAAGTAGTTTTTGTCCTTGTCATGATTGATGAAGCATATTTTGAACTTTACAGTAAGAAATAATTTATTTCTCCTCTTTAATTTATAAAATATTCATATTGCATCAAACCAGAAAAGTTGAGTATGTGTTTTATAAAAAAAAGTATATGTGTATCTATCTTCTTATTATGAGATTTTTTTATAAACCTTAACTAAACTTAGGTAAAACCCTTTACAAATCATAGTTGAAATAGTTATTAGGCTCTAACTGCACATTTCAGGGCAGAAAAGAAGACAAGAGATGTCACTGAGGACCACGTTAGATGCAGTACAAAAATATCAACACATAGTTCCTTTACAAATGTTCAGGTTACATGTTCAGGCTATATTTTTAACCGTATCAATTATTTTCTTGAATTTTTAAGTATATTTTTGTCTTGTTTTTCAGCATTAGGTACTTATTGAAAATAAGATAGTTTTAAAAAATCCTCTATCGTGTTTTACGGTTGATTTTACCTCTATATACTACCTTTATTTATCAACTTAGAATACACACACACACACATCATGGATAAAACAAAGCTATTTTATATTCAGAGATTTTTCTCATGAAAATTATAGAAGAAAGTAATTAAAGTTTAGATAAACTTTGTTTATTTTGAATATTTCACTGGATTGAACAAATTTGGTGAAATAACTAAACATAAGTGAAATCCAGTTTGAGGCATGAATGTAAGTATAAAACCCTAAAAAATTTCATCCCTCAAAAGGTTTCTGTGCTGTGTACAGATAGTAGTCTAAGCAATTGTCAGATATTCTGATATTCTGATTTACTTCTAGAGGACAGCAGTGGGTCTATAGTCAATATGATTCAGTTACACTGCCAACCAGACAGTGGCCAAATGTAAATTCTTTACATTTTCTTTTATAGTAATGGGCAAATTTGGCCTTGGAATGCGAAATGAAGCAGGTCAAAGACTAATAGAGTTTTGCCAAGAAAATGCACTGGTCATAGCAAACAGCCTCTTCCAACAACACAAGAGAAGACTCTACACATGGACATCACCAGATAGTCAACACCGAAATCAGATTGATTATATTCTCTGCAGCCAAAGATGGAGAAGCTCTATACAGTCAGCAAAAACAAGACCGGGAGCTGACTGTGGCACAGATCATGAACTCCTTATTGCCAAATTCAGACTCAAATTTAAGAAACTAGGGAAAACCCCTAGACCATCCAGGTATGACCTAAATCAAATCCCTTATGATTATACAGTGGAAGTGAGAAATAGATTCAAGGGTCTAGATCTGATAGATAGAGTGCTTGATGAACTATGGAATGAGGTCTGTGACATTGCACAGGAGACAGGGATCAAGACCATCCCCATGAAAAAGAAAGGCAAAAAAGCAAAATGGCTGTCTGGGGAGGCCTTGAAAATAGCTGTGAAAAGAAGAGAGGCAAAAAGTGAAGGAGAAAATGAAAGGTATAAGCATCTGAATGCAGAATTCCAAAGAATAGCAAGAAGAGATAAGAAAGCCTTCTTCAGCAATCAATGCAAAGAAATAGAGGAAAACAACAGAATGGGAAAGACTAGAGATCTCTTCAAGAAAATTAGAGATACCAAGGGAATATTTCATGCAAAGATGAGCTTGATAAAGGACAGAAATGGTCTGGACCTAACAGAAGCAGAAGATATTAAGAAGAGGTGGCAAGATTACACGAAAGAACTGTACAAAAAGGATCTTCACCGTTGAGACAATCATGATGATGTGATCCCTAATCTAGAGCCAGACATCTGGGAATGTGAAGTCAAGTGGGCCTTAGAAAGCATCACTACGAACAAAGCTAGTGGAGGTGATGGAATTCCAGTTGAGCTGTTTCAAATCCTGAAAGATGATGCTGTGAAAGTGCTGCACTCAATATGCCAGCAAATTTGGAAAAACTCAGCAGTGGCCACAGGACTGGAAAAGGTCAGTTTTCATTCCAATTCCAAAAAAAGGCAATCCCAAAGAATGCTCAAACTTCCACACAATTACACTCATCCCACATGCTAGTAAAGTAATGCTCAAAATTCTCCAAGCCAGGCTTCAGCAATACGTGAACCGTGAACTCCCTGATGTTCAAGCTGGTTTTAGAAAAGGCAGAGGAAACAGAGATCAAATTGCCAACATCCGCTGAATCATGGAAAAAGCAAGAGAGTTCCAGAAAAACATTTATTTCTGCTTTACTGACTATGCCAAAGCCTTTGACTGTGTGGATCACAAGAAACTGTGGAAAATTCTTAAAGAGATGGGAATACCAGACCACCTAACCTGCCTCTTGAGAAATCTATATGCAGGTCAGGAAGCAACAGTTAGATCTGGACATGGAACAACAGACTGGTTCCAAATAGGAAAAGGAGTATGTCAAGGCTGTATATTGTCACTCTGCTTATTTAACTTCTATGCAGATTACGTCATGAGAAATGCTGGACTGGAAGAAACACAAGCTGGAATCAAGATTGCCGGGAGAAATATCAATAACCTCAGATATGCAGATGACACCACCCTTATGGCAGCAAGTGAAGAGGAGCTAAAAAGCCTCTTGATTAAAGTGAAAGAGGAGAGCAAAAATGTTGGCTTAAAGCTCAACACTCAGAAAACAAAGTTCATGGCATCTGGTCCCATCACTTCATGGGAAATAGATGGGGAAACGGTAGAAACAGTGTCAGATTTTATTTTTTTGGGCTCCAAAATCACTGCAGATGGTGACTGCAGCCATGAATTTAAAAGACACTTACTCCTTGGAAGAAAAGTTATGACCAACCTAGATAGTATATTCAAAAGCAGAGACATTACTTTGCTGACTAAGGTCCCTCTATCAAGGCTATGGTTTTTCCAATGGTCATGTATGGATGTGAGAGTTGGACTGTGAAGAAAGCTGAGCACCAAAGAATTGATGCGTTTGAACTATGGTGTTGGAGAAGGCTCTTGAGAGTCCCTTGGACTGCAAGGAGATCCAACCAGTCCATTCTGAAGGAGCTCAATCCTGGGATTACTTTCGAAGGTCTGATTCTGAAGCTGAAACTCCAGTACTTTGGCCACCTCATGCGAAGAGCTGACTCATTGGCAAGGACTCTGATGCTGGGAGGGATTGGGGGCAGGCGGAGAAGGGGACGCCCCAGTATGAGATGGCTGGATGGCATCACGGACACGATGGACGTGAGTCTGAGTGAACTCCAAGAGTTGGTGATGGACAGGGAGGCCTGGCGTGCTGCGATTCATGGGGTCACAAAGTGTCGGACACGACTGAGCGTCTGAACTGAACTGAACTGAATCTATAATATTATGGTAATGAGGTAAGTGTTACTAAGTCCTCTTCAGACATACAACTCCCTCATCTTTTTATTACTTCCTTAATTAAGTGATTTGGTTATGTTTCTAGAGGGGCTTCCCAGGTGGCACTTGTGGTAAGGAACTTGCCTGTCAACGCAGGAGACATGAGAGACATGAGTTCAACCCCAGTGTGGGGAAGATCCCATGGAGGAGGGCATGGCAACCCACTCCATTATTCTTGTGTGGAGAATTCCATGGGCAGAGGAGCCTGGCAGGCTATGGTCCATGGGAGTCGCAAAGAGCTGGACGTGACTGAAGTGACTTAGCATGAGTGCATGTATACTTCTAGAATATCAGGCATCCAGTATGTTCTCTGGTGGCTCAGATGGTAAAGAATCTGGCCCTTGGTGGAGACCCTGGTTCAATTCCTGGGTTGAGAAGATCCCCTGGATAAAGGAACTGCAATGCATTCCAGTGTTCTTGTCTGGGGAATTCCATGTACAGAGGACTCCATGGGGTCTCAAAGAATCAGAAATGACACTTTCACTTTCATGTGAAGCGCTGCTACAAACTCTTACTGTGGGAAAAACCTGAAGTAAAAGCTGAAGAAAGAGCATTAAAGAGTTAAAACTAAAATTCCAATTTAATAAAAGTAACAAGAAAATCAAATGACTATGTATATGTCTCCTCTCCCAACTTCTCAATGAAAGTGTGTGAAATATTGTAAATTTTCAAATATGTATATTTGGGCCAAATTTTCTCTTTTTTTTAATTTTTATTTTAACTTTAGTTTACTTTACAATACTGTATTGGTTTTGCCAAACATTGACATGAATTCACCACGAGTGTACATGCGTTCCCAAACATGAAGACCCTCCCACCTCCCACCCCATAACATCTCTCTGAGTCCTCCCCATGCACCAGCCCCAAGCATCCTGCATCTTTACTAATTTTAGCATATTTGATTTGGGGTTTTTATTTGAGACTCAGGCATAAGTGACTTTAGTTGAACATTTTATTTGTTGAGCCTCTAAGTTATGGAAACTTAATGAGCATTCTTAACATGCATTTTCCTGCCTGAACCCATGTTTCTGTCTTATTGAATTATGCTAACTTTTAAATGTTTAATCAGCCTTGCATTTCCCAGATAAAACCCATCAGTCACGATAATATTTTTCTTTTAATATATTGCTATATTTCATTCACTAATACTTTCTTGTTTCTATTTTCCTTAGTGATTGTTGTCTCCAGTTTACTTATGTTGTAATGTCTACATCTAATTTTTATATCAGACTGAGCTATCAGTTGGTCATACCATCTAAAATAAGACTTTAATAAAAAGATTTACCTCCAATAATGTAATTGCCACAAACTTTTAAAGTGTAGTACAAAACTAAAAATATTAAAATGCCAAAAATTAACCAAAATTTTCAGAATCCTGAACCAGAAGCAATTAACTGGATTTTGAAAACTATTCACTTTTCCTTTCTTATATAAGTATTATATTTGGTGATCACAAACTCCTTATTGCCAATTCAGACTTAAACTGAAGAAAGTAAGAAAAGCCACTAAACCATTCAGGTATGACCTAAATCAAATCCCTTATGACTATACAGTGAAAGTGACAAATAAATTCAAGGAATTAGATCTGATAGACAGAGTGCCTAAAGAACTATGGACAGAAGTTCATGACATTGTACAAGCAGCAGTGACCAAGACCATCTCCCCCCAAAAAAAACAATCGAATGGGAAAGACTAGAGATATATTTAAGAAAATTAGAGATACCAAGGGAATATCTCATGCAAAAAATGGGCACAATAAAGGACAGAAATGGTATGGACCTAACAGAAGCAGAAGATATTAAGAAGAGGTAGCAAGAATACACAGAACTATACAAAAATGATCTTCATGACCCAGATAACTGTGATGGTGTGATCACTCACCTAGAGCCAGACATCCTGGAATGGGAAGTCAAGTGGGCCTTAGGAAGGATCACTATGAGCAAAGCTAGTAGAGGTGATGGAATTCCAGTACAGCTATTTCAAAACCTAAAAGATGATGCTCTGAAAGTACTTCACTCAATATGCCATAAAATTTGGAAAACTCAGCAGTGATGACAGGACTGGAAAAGGTGAGTTTTCATTCCAATCCCAAAGAAAGGAAATGCCAAAAATTGTTCAAACTATTGCACACTTACATTCATCTCACAAGCTAGCATATTAATGCATAAAATTCTCCAAGCCACGCTTCAATAATATGTGAACCATGAAATTCCAGATGTGCAAGCTGGGTTTAGAAAAGGCAAAGGAAAGAGAGATCAAATTACCAACATCTCTTGGATCACCAAAAAATCAAGAGAGTTCCAGAAAAACATCTACTTCTGCTTTTTTGACTACATCAAAGTCTTTGTGTGGATCATAGCAAACTGTGGAAAATTCTTAAAGTGATGGGAATACCAGACCAACTTACCTGCCTCCTGAGAAATCTGCATGCTGGTCAAGAAGCAACAGATAGAACCAGACATGGAACAGCAGATTGGTTGCAAATTAGGAAAGGAGTACATCAAGACTGTATATTGTCAACATGATTATTAAATCTATATGTGAAACGCTGGGCTGCATGAAGCACAGGCTGGAATCAAGATTGCCAGGAGAAATAACAGTAACTTCAGACATGCAGATGACACCACACTTATGGCAGAAAGGAAGAACTAAAGATCCTCCTGATGGAAGTGAAAGAGGAGAGTGAAATAGTTGCCTTAAAACTCAACATTGAAAAAACTAAGATCATGGCAAACAGTATCATCACTTCATGGGAAATAGATGGGGAAACAATGAAAATAGTGAGAAATTCTATTTTCTTGGGCTCCAAAATCACTGCAGATAGTGATTGCAGCCATGAAATTAAAAGACACTTGCTCCTTGGAAGAAAAGCCATGACCTACCTAGACAGCATATTAAAAAGCAGAGACATTACTTTGCCAACAAAGGTCCATCTAGTCAAAGCTATGGTTTTCTCAGTAGTCATGTATGGATGTGAGAGTTGGACTATAAAGAAAGCTAAGTATGGAAGAATTGGTACTTTTGAACTGTAATGTTGGAGAAGATTCTTGAGAGTCCTTGACCTGCAAGGATATCAAATTAATCAATCCTAAAGGAAATCAATTCCAAATATTCATTGTAAGTACTGATGCTGAAGCTGAAATTTGAACATTTTGGCCACAAGTTGCGAAGAACTGACTCATTGAAAAAGACCCTGATGGTGGGAAAGATTGAAGGCAAGACAAGAAGGGGACGACAGAGGATGAGATTGTTGGATGGCATCACTGACTCAAAGAACATGAGTTTGAGCAAGCCCAGAGAGTTGGTGATAGACAGAGAAGCCTGATGTGCTATAGTCCATGGGATCACAAAGAGTCAGAAACTACTGAGCGACTGACCTGAACTTGGTAATGCGATTTAACATATTTTGGTAACTCTGTTTTTTTAGTTTAAGCTTGAAGTCATCTTTTAATTTGGAAATTCATTTTGTTTCCAAATTTCTCCCTAAGAATTAATTAGCACATTGCTGCTGCTGCTAAGTTGCTTCAGTTGTGTCTGACTCCATGAAACCCCTTAGATGACAGCCCACCTGGCTCCTCTGTCCCTGGGATTCTCCAGACAAGAATACTGGAGTGGGTTTCCATTTCCTTCTTCAATGCATGCGTGCATGCATGCTAAGTCACTTTAGTCATATCCGATTCTGTGTTACCCTATTGACAGCAGCCCACCTGGCTCCTGTATCCACAGGATTTTCTAGGCAAGAATCCTGGAGTGGGTTGCCATTTCCTTCTCCATATAATTATCACATTAGTAAATGTTTTTGTATTCTTTGAATTTGTAATATGAACTTGAAAATGGGCTTTACTTACCATTCCTTTGAGTAAATCAATGGCTAACTAAGCAGAAGGCTTGGATCTACTGTATATCAAACTTGTTTTAGTAAACTCAAGCAGGCTAGTTTCAGAGACTGCAGTCTTAATCATCATACTATCAGACTCTTTTAATACATGTTAATGGAATTCACTTTTTAAAAAAAATTTTGATTTGTTGTTGTTAGCTGTGGTGATTTCACATAGAACTGTAAAAAAATGTAAATATACACAGATAGAAATAATCATTACACCTCTATCTGAAGCAGGGTGGGGGCCCTGGTATCTGAGGATGTGACCTTTTCTTGCATTTACTTACTCTTCTTGTTGTTCATTGTCCTGTCACTCAGTCGTGTTTGATTCTTTGTGACCCCATGGACTGTAGCACTCCAGGCTTCCCTGCCCTTCACCATCTCCTGGCGCTTGCTCAACTCATATTCATCGAGTCTGTGAAGCCATCCAACCATCTCATCCTCTGTTGTCCCCTTCTCCTCCTTCCTTCAATCTTTCCCAGCATCAGGGTCTTTTATAATGAGTTGGGTCTCTGCATCAGGTAGCCAAAGTACTGCAACTTCAGTTTCAGCCTCAGTGCTTCCAGTCAACATTCAGGGTTAATTTCCTTTAGGATTGCCTAGTTTGATCTCTTTGATGTCCAAGGGGCACTCATGAGTCTTCTAAGTTCAAAAGCATCAATTATTTGGTGCTCAGCACACTTTATCATCCAGCTTTCACATCCACACATGGCTACTGGACAAACCATAGTTTGACTATATGGACCTTTGTAGGCAAAGTATTGTCTCTGCTCTTAGTGTTGTACAGAACATGAAGGGGAAATGTAAAATGCCACTTTGGGTCACATTTTGAAAATGCTATTAAAATGAAAATTATTTTTTTTTGAAAAAAACACTTGAAAGAGTATCTATATGTGTATTATTGCTCTTTCAATCACTAAGTCATATCTGACTCTGCAACCCCATGGACTGAAGCATGTCAGGCTCCCTGTCCTTCACTGTTTCCCAGAGTTTGCACAAATCCATGTCCATTGAGTTGGTAATGCCATCCAACTATTTCATTCTCTGTGACCCCCTTCTCCTCCTTCCCTCAAATTTTCCCATCAATCTATCTATATTATGTTAATTACAGCATATATCAAAATGTTTAATTCAATGATTTTTCACCAAAATGTATGTTTAGGTCTAAGGAACAGATAGACATTGACAAGTCCACCAAATATTCTCTATTTTAAGTAGTCAGTTCTCAGTAGCATTGATAACTGATTATGAAATAACAAGTATTCTTGTTCTTTCTATTATCAGATATTGCACCCTGTCCTTGCCAACTTGCCAAGACCTCTGTGGTATGCAAGTTTTCCATCATCTCGGCTCACTAAGCACGGCTGAGAGGAGCTACCCCACGTCTGAGGTCAGGGACAGCAGCCTAGAGTGCCAGGCTGCAATGGCGCAGGAACAGCCGAGAGGAGCTACTCTGCGTCCAAGGTCAGGGGCAGCAGCCGACAGGACCTACCCTGCATCCGATGTCAGTGGCGGAGGCTGGGAGGAGCTACCCCACGTCTGAGGTCAGGGGCAGCGGCCAGGAGGAGACATCCCGTGTCTGAGGTCAGGGGCAGTGGCCAAGAGGAGCTACCCTGTGTCCAAGGTCAGTGGCGGCCGAGAGGAGACACCCCATGTCCTAGGTCAGGGCGGTGGCCAGGAGGAAATACACCACGTCCGAGGCCAGTGGTGGCTGGGAGGAGACACCCCGCGTCTGAGATCAGGGCCGGCCAAGAGAAGCCACCTCGTGCCCAAGGCCAAGGGCGGTGACCTTGAGGAGCCAACCTGAGAACGATGCCAGGGGCGGCAGCTGGGAGGAGCCAACCAAGGAGTGGTGGCTGTGCAGGCACAGGAGGGCCTAGAGGAGCTATCCCACGTTGAAGGTCAGGAACGGTGGCGGTAAGGAGATACCCGTCTTCCAAGGTAAGGAACAGTGGCTGTGCTTTGCTGGAGCAGCCATGAAGATATATCCCATGCCAAGGTAAGAGAAACCCAAGTAAGATGGTACGTGTTGCAAGAGGGCATCAGAGGGAAGACACACTGAAACCATACTCACAGAAAACTAGTCAATCTAATCACACTAGGACCACAGCCTTGTCTAACTCAATGAAACCAAGGCAGGCCTGTGGGGCAACCCAAGATGGGCAGGTCATGGTGGAGAGGCCTGACAGAATGTGGTCCACTGGAGAAGGGAATGGCAAGCCACTTCAGTATTCTTGCCTTGAGAACCCCATGAACAGTATGAAAAGGCAAAATGATAGGATACCAAAAGAGGAGTTCCCCAGGTCAGTAGGTGCCTAATATGCTACTGGAGGTCAGTGGAGAAATAACTCCAGAAAGAATGAAGAGAAGGAGCCAAAGCAAAAACAATACCCAGTTGTGGATGTGACTGGTTATAGAAGCAAGATCCGATGCTGTAAAGAACAATATTGCATAGGAACCTGGAATGGCAGGTCCATGAATCAAGGCAAATTGGAACTGGTCAAACAAGAGATGGCAAGGGTGAACATCGACATTCTAGGAATCGGTGAACGAAAATGGACTGGAATGGGTGAACTTAACTCAGATGACCATTACATCTACTACTGCGGGCAGGAATCCCTCAGAAGAAATGGAGTAGCCATCATGGTCAACAGAAGAGTCCGAAATGCAGTACTAGGATGCAATCTCAAAAACAACGGAATGATCTCTGTTCGTCTCCAAGGCAAACCATTCAATATCACAGTTATCCAAGTCAATGCCCCAACCAGTAATGCTGAAGAAACTGAAGTTGAACAGGTTTATGAAGACCTACAAGACCTTTTAGAACTAACACCCAAAAAGATGTCTTTTTCATTATAGGGGACTGGAATGAAAAAGTAAGAAGTCAAGAAACACCTGGAGTAACAGGCAAATTTGGCCTTGGAATGCGGAATGAAGCAGGGCAAAGACTAATAGAGTTTTCCCAGGAAAATGCATTTATCATAACAAACACCCTCTTCCAACAACACAAGAGAAGACTCTACACAAGGACATCACCAGATGGTCAACACCAAAATCAGATTGGTTATATTCTTTGCAGCAAAAGATGTAGAAGCCCTATACAGTCAACAAAAACAAGACCGGGAGCTGACTGTGGCTCAGATCACGAACTCCTATATTGCCAAATTCAGACTCAAATTGAAGAAAGTAGGGAAAATCGCTAGACCATTCAGGTATGACCTAAATCAAATCCCTTATGGTTATACAGTGGAAGTGAGAAATAGATTCAAGGGTCTAGATCTGATAGATAGAGGGCCTGATGAACTATGGAATGAGGTTCGTGACATTGTACAGGAGACAGGGATCAAGACCATCCCCATGAAAAAGAAAGGCAAAAAAGCAAAATGGCTGTCTCGGGATGCCTTACAAATAGCTGTGAAAAGAAGAGAGGTGAAAAGCAAAGGAGAAAAGGAAAGATATACGCATCTGAATGCAGAATTCCAAAGAATAGCAAGAAGAGATAAGAAAGCCTTCTTCAGCGATCAATGCAAAGAAATAGAGGCAAACAACAGAATGGGAAAGACTAGAGATCTCTTCAAGAAAATTAGAGATACTAAGGGAACATTTCATGCAAACATGGGCTCGATAAAGGACAGAAATGGTCTGGACCTAACAGAAGCAGAAGATATTAAGAAGAGGTGGCAAGAATACACGGAAGAACTGTACAAAAAAGATCTTCACGACCCAGATAATCATGATGATGTGATCCCTAATCTAGAGCCAGACATCTTAGAATGTGAAGTCAAGTGGGCCTTAGAAAGCATCACTACGAACAAAGCTAGTGGAGGTGATGGAATTCCAGTTGAGCTGTTTCAAATCCTGAAATATGATGCTGTGAAAGTGCTGCACTCTATATGCCAGGACGTTTGGAAAACTCAGCAGTGGCCACAGGACTGGAAAAGGTCAGTTTTCATTCCAATTCCAAAGAAAGGCAATGCCAAAGAATGCTCAAACTACCACACAATTGGATTCATCTCACATCCTAGCAAAGTAATGCTCAAAATTCTCCAAGCCAGGCTTCAGCAATAAGTGAACCGTGAACTCCCTGATGTTCAAGCTGGTTTTAGGAAAGGCAGAGGAACAAGAGATCAAATTGCCAGCATCTGCTGGATCATGGAAAAAGTAAGACAGTTCCAGACAGAACATCCATTTCTGCTTTATTGATTATTCCAAAGCCTTTGACTGTGTGGATCACAATGAACTGTGAAAAATTCTGAAAGAAATGGGAATACCAGACCACCTAACCTGCCTCTTGAGAAATCTGTATGCAAGTCAGGAAGCAACAGTTAGAACTGGACATGGAACAACAGACTGGTTCCAAATAGGACAAGGAGTATGTTAAGGCTGTATATTGTCACCCTGCTTATTTAACTTATATGCAGAGTACATCATGAGAAACGCTGGACTGGAAGAAACACAAGCTGGAATCAAGATTGCCGGGAGAATTATCAATAACCTCAGATATGCAGATGACACCACCCTTATGGCAGCAAGTGAAGAGGAGCTAAGAAACCTCTTGTTGAAAGTGAAAGAAAAGAATGAAAAAGTTGGCTTAAAGCTCAACATTCAGAAAACTAAGATCATGGCATCCGGTCCCATCACTTCATGGGAAATAGATGGGGAAACAGTGGAAACAGTATCAGACTTTATTTTTTTGGGCTCCAAAATCACTGCAGATGGTGACTGCAGCCATGAAATTAAAAGACACTTACTCCTTGGAAGAAAAGTTATGACCTACCTAGATAGTATATTCAAAAGCAGAGACATTGCCGACTAAGGTCCGTCTATTCAAGGCTCTGGTTTTTCCTGTGGTCATGTATGGATGTGAGAGTTGGACTGTGAAGAAGGCTGAGTGTCGAAGAATTGATGCTTTTGAACTGTGGTGTTGGAGAAGACTCTTGAGGGTCCCTTAGCCTGCAAGGAGATCCAACCTGTCCATTCTGAAGGAGATCAGCCCTGGGATTTCTTTGGAAGGAATGATGCTAAAGCTGAAGCTCCAGTACTTAGGCCAACTCATGCGAAGAGTTGACTCATTGGAAAAGACTCTGATGTTGGGAGGGATTGGGAGCAGGAGCAGAAGGGGACGACCGAGGATGAGATGTCTGGATGGCATCATGGACTCAGTGTATGTGAGTCTGAGTGAACTCCGGGAGATTGTGATGGACAGGGAGGCCTGGCGTGCTGCAATTCATGGGGTGACAAAGAGTCGGACACTACTGAGTGACTGAACTGAACTGAACTGAACTGAAGATGTTCCTTTTGTTAAAGTGCCCATTTGGTTTCTCCAGACCAGTGAGAGAGTAAACATATTTAATGTTAAGGAAAATAAGAAAACAAGATAGAACTCAGTAAACAAAAAAGTTACCAGAAAGCACTGCTATGTTCTCATGTTCTCTTTCTAACACTGATGGGCTTGTGTCCATTCTACTTCCCACTTGAGGGACCAATGGTGAAAGGTAAATAAAACTCTACTGCTGGGAAGTGTTCCAGAATGACCTTAAACTTCTCTCTTCCATCCAACTTAGACCCCAGAATAAACAGAATAATTGCCATAATATTTTGCCTAAGCTACTTTCCCTAGGTCATTTCCTTGACCATCTCTCAAGTTTGAAGTAAAGGTTAGTATTAGGTTGTATGTTACAATGATTAGTATTCCTCTCAGCTGTGCTTCACTCCCATCACCCTTGAAAATGGTTTCCTGTCTTCGGTCAAGACTAAGTGAGCAGGATTAATATATGTGTCTTCTGGGTAGAATTTTCTAGAGCCTGCACATACATCCACATCCTCTCTTTTTCTTCTTCAGCTTCCAGCAGTGTGCAGAGAATATATAAGTCCTGAGTGAGAACAAGATCAGTGCAGAAAAATTGTGAAGAACCTGAAACTGAATGAAGAATAAGCTTTTTTTTTTTTTTTATGTCACTAAGATTTAAGAGTTGCTCTTACTAAATTGTAAACTAGCTCATCCAACCAGTATAGGAATATGGTATTATCACTTGCTTTATGAGCAAAGAAACCCTGGGCAAATAAGATTTCATCCCTGACCATCAGAGGATACTGCTTTCTTTAATTCAGTGATTTTTCATTTTGGTTGGCAAATCCCCAGAATTCTCTAGGGAATAAAGAGGATAGCATGAGTGGGAGAGGTTGCAGGTTGGAAAAAGGGAGACCTCAAGTCCATTTCAATCACATATTTTAAAATTTATTTATCTTTGATGTGCTGAGTCTTCTCTAGTTGTGGCAAGCCAGGGATTTTCTTTGTTAAGTGCTTGGGCTTCTCATTTCAGTGGCTTCTCTTGTGGTGGAGCACAGGCTCTAGGCACTCTGGCTCAGGAGTTGTGACTGAAGGGCCCTGGAACATGGGCTTAGTAGCTGTGGAACATGGGCTTAGTTGCTCTGCAGCATGTGAAATCCTCCCAGACCACGAATTGAACCTGTGTCCCCTGTATTGGCAGACAGATTCTTAACCACTGGACCACAAGGGTAATCCTCAACTCCTGGAACTGTAGTGATCAGCTACACTACCCACTCTCCATATATCAGGACTCTATGTAAGATTTGAATTAACCAAACTTGGTTCCTCTCAATTTATTTTAATATACCATGACTAAAAGAAAGCTGTATGAACAGAAAGGAAATAGTAGCCATGTTATCTTTAAGACTCAAAAGAGTAAAGATGTTTTATTAGGTTTTTAGCCATGTCTATTAAAACAGACCTGCTCAGCAGATGTGATCCTAAGTGATAATTATTTCCATGATCCAACTATGACATTTTTGTGCTTTTCATGAGGATTTTTCCACTAGGAGCATCTTCCCAAATAAAGGAAATGAATGTTATACTCTCCTTGAGAGTTACATTTCTCTTTATACATCAATGGTTTGTCATTTTACATTTCTCTCAACTCATTAATAATTTGTCATTTTGCATTCCTCTTTACACATTAATGGTTTGTCATTTGGTCAGTAGTTTAGTCTCTTGTGAATTTGGTTAATGTGAGCTGTTTCCACGAAGGTCACACTCCTTCAAGCATATGCAAATATTATAAACAGATCGTGGAATTTACAACCACATTTGAGTTTGCAGCCTGAGGCCCTGTCTGGGCAGGGAGCTAAACCCATCATATGACAGGTATCTCTCTCTCACACACATCTGTACCTTTAACATTAGGCAGCTCAGTCTATCCTTTATTTGTTAACTTTTTCTCTATTTTTAGCACAGTAAAAAGAATTGAACTTACCAGCTCTGGTCTCATACTCGAATATAAATTTAATCAAGAGAGTAAGTATTGGACCTGGAGAATATCTGTTTTTATTTCCAGAGTACTAAGTTACACTCTAGGAGAGATTGACAGTGTCTTTGTGCCCTGAACAACTACTGGGAGTTTTCAATGTCCCTAACCTTCCAATAAAGCAAATTTAGCATCAAGAATGCTAGTTGCCTACCTCCAAAGTTTCAACTTGCTAGAACATTTTATTACAATTAGTATTTTAAATACTATGAGTGTTGTTATAACTTCCTTCAGCACTACACCTAAATAAACCATATTTTTAACACTCAATGATTCAGAACTAGAAAACAAATAATAAAAGTAGGTAAGTATAAACTAGTACATATTATGGGGTGGCAATTTTTCACAGCAAAATTCCAGCCATGGAGCTTTTCTGTAAAAAACATAGTTGTATGACTACTGTTTCCCCATCTCTTTCAGCTGAGTTTTCTAAAGGGGAGTTGAAATCGGAAACTTAAATGTCTCTAGCCTAATCCTAAATTCAACTTTTTCTAAATTAAACTACAAGCCATCATTTGAAAGACTTTGGAGAGGATCAACTGAACAAGTTGCAATTGAAGTTTATAAAACAAAACAAAAGCATAAATACCCTATTTTTTATAGGAAGCCTTTATTATCATTTATTTAAACTGAATTCTAGACTAAAAAAGTTATCACAGCAATGTATAGGAAGGAAAGACCCCCTTTGGTAAATTTGTACTGAAATAAATTTTGGATTTTTAAAAATATCTTCATTTTCCAATTAGGCTTCATTTTTCTCAAAAATGCTGAAGTTGGAGAGGCCTTTGAGATGATGCCATATAAAATATTTATCTAAGAGGGCATGTTTTGTCACTGTTACCCATATCCTTAGCTGATAGACAAGTAGCACTAGATTTTATCTAAAAAAATCAAGACAACCATAATGAAATCACTTGTCTAGTCTTTTCCTGGATTATGACTTTCTAATACCTTTATCTTCTATTTTTCCAGTTCTCTGTTATATGATGAAAAAGAGGTGTGTTTTTGTTTTTTTTTTTTGCCTCTGAGATCTTTTATTGTCACTTTGGCTAAGTTTCACAGTGACTTATGGCCTTGCTGTATTTTATTTAATTTTTTTTAAGAAAACAAACTTAAAATATAATTTAATTCACAGTAAGTAAAAGGAAAAACACATAAAGAAGTTTGTGAACAGCATAAGCTAATTACTACAAAATATGTTGATGTATGGCAAAACCAATACAATATATTTTTTTTTTACTTTATTTTACTTTACAATACTGTATTGGTTTTGCCACACATACCAAGGAAACCAGAATTGAAAGAGACACATGTACCCCAGTGTTCATTGCAGCACTGTTTATAATAGCCAGGTCATGGAAGCAACCTAGATGTCCATCAGCAGATGAATGGATAAGAAAGCTGTGGTACATATACACAATGGAGTATTACTCAGCCATTAAAAAGAATACATTTGAGTCAGTTCTAATGAGGTGGATGAAACTGGAACCTATTATACAGAGTGAAGTAAGCCAGAAAGAAAAACACCAATACAGTATACTAACACACATATATATGGAATTTAGAAAGATGGTAATGATAACCCTGTATGTGAGACAACAAAAAGAGACACAGATTCATAGAACAGTCTTTTGGCCTCTGTGGGAGAGGAAGAGGGTGGGATGATTTGGGAGAATGGCATTGAAACATGTATAATGTCGTATAAGAAACCAATCGCCAGTCTAGGTTCAATTCAGGATACAGGATGCTTGGGGCTGGTGCACTGGGATGACCCAGAGAGATGGTATGGGGAGGGAAGTGGAAGGGGGGTTCAAGATTGGGAACACGTGCACACTTGTGGCAGATTCATGTTGATGTAAGGAAAAAGATTTTTAATTGTCCCAGTCAATTAGGATTTTCCAAATTTATTTCTCTTTTTTAATGTTAGCTATTCATTTTTAAAGACCTATCCTAGTCAAATAAGTGAAGTATATGCCACAAAATTAGAATACACACACACACACACACACACACACACACACACACATATGCATTCACAGCTCTAACACAGTCTGCTTACGGAGTAGTTCTTAAAGGAATATAGAAAACCATAATCTATTTAAATCTTTCTTTAAAACTTGAAAATAATTCTACTTTTTTCCATTGTTTTAAGTCATTTGACTTGTCCTTGACACTTGAATCCTGATTTTGGGAAAGATTGAAGGCAAAAGGAGAAGAGGGCAGCAGGGATGCTTGGATGGCATCACTGACTCAATGGACATGAGTTTGAGCAAACTCAGGGAGATGGTGAAAGACAGGGAAGCCTGGCATACTGCAGTCCATGGGGTTGCAAAGTATCAGACATGACTTAGCAACTGAACAATAACAAATTTGACTCTTGGACCCAGATTTTCTCATTTTTCTGATATGGACTGTTCCATTGACTTTAATTATATTACTTATATCTTAGTTAGAAAGGTAGATTCTTCTTTTCTCATTGAAGGATAGAATAAACTTTGCATACAAAATATGGCCTATTTCGGTAGTGTTTTTCCAGATATGAATTGGAAATGGAACAAGTTCTTTGTACAACTCTCTGATGAGAATTGCAGCCTCTAAGGCAGTACACTGCAATCCTCTATTTTCAAAAGAGAACAAGAATGATTGCATTTGCAAGTCAATGAAGAGAGTGACATGGGAAATTCTTTGTTATTAATGTTCTGCTAGATAGCCATTTACCTTAAAGGAGGAAAGTTTTAGGAAAATTGAAACGGTAAAAATGCTACTCAGAAGAATGACTATTTCATCCAAAAGTTGTTCAGGAATGTATTTATTTGTAGAGCCCAAGGATATGTAAAAAGTGCACACTCCTTCTAATAGAAAAAAATCAAATACTTCAAACCATATGAAAAAAGTATGTTGCCCTTTGTATATAATAATCTTTTGGTTTCACTAGGCTGTATTTGATAGCTTTAATGATTAGATTTCAGTTCAGTTCAGTTCACTTCAGTCACTCAGTGGTGTCCGACTCTTTGTGACCCCATGAATCACAGCACGCCAGGCCTCCCTGTCCATCACCATCTCCTGGAGTTCACTCAGACTCCCGTTCATCAAGTCCGTGATGCCATCCAGCCATCTCATCCTCGGTCGTCCCCTTCTCCTCCTGCCCCCAGTCCCTCCCAGCATCAGAGTCTTTTCCAATGAGTCAGCTCTTCGCATGAGGTGGCCAAAGTACTGGAGTTTCAGCTTTAGCATCATTCCTTCCAAAGAAATCCCAGGGCTGATCTCCTTCAGAATGGACTGGTTGGATCTCCTTGCAGTCCAAGGGACTCTCAAGAGTCTTCTCCAACACCACAGTTCAAACGCGTCAATTCTTTGGTGCTCAGCTTTCTTCACAGTCCAACTCTCACATCCATACATGACCACAGAAAAAACCATGGCCTTGACTAGATGGACTTTAGTCGGCAAAGTAATGTCTCTGCTTTTGAATATACTATCTAGGTTGGTCATAACTTTCCTTCCAAGGAGTAAGCGTCTTTTAAATTCATGGCTGCAGTCACCATCTGCAGTGATTTTGGAGCCCAAAAAAATAAAGTCTGACACTGTTTCCACTGTTTCCCCATCTATTCCCCATGAAGTGATGGGAACGGATGCCATGATCTTAGTTTTCTGAATGTTGAGCTTTAAGCCAACTTTTTCGCTTTCCTCTTTCACTTTCATCAAGAGACTTTTCACTGGTATAAATAAGCATGTATGACCACAAAAGTCCCCTTAGTTCTCTTTTAAGCATTAGTGCAATAACTGATTCCAGAATATCTTATTCACAAGAATTACAGGTGAGAAGAACACCATGCACTTGGATGTCTGGCAGAGGGAGAAGAGGAATGCTTCCACCTCAAACATTTCAAAAGCTTTAAATAAGAGGTCTACAAAAATATATATTTGTAGTCTCAGACATTGGATATCTATATAACTTTTAACAAAATAAAATTCTGAAAGAGTTTATAATATTTCATGTTCAGAACATTTAAACTTCTCAGTGGAGCTTCTTGAAGACTTGGAGAAAGATTCACACTCAATGTAAATGTTGTTCAATCATCAAGTTGTGTCCAACTCTTTGTGACCCCATGGACTGCAGCATGCTAGGCTTCCATATCCCTTCAGTATCTCCCAGAGTTTGCACAAGTTCATGTCCATTGAATCAGTGATGCCATCCAATCATCTCATCCACTGTCATTGTCTTCTCCTTCTGCCTTAATCTCCCGGCATCAGGGTCTTTTCCAGTGCATCAGCTCTTCACATCAGGAAATGCAGCTTCCAGATCAATCTTGCCAAAGTGTGTTCTGGGTTGATTTATTTTGAGATTGACTGATTTGATCTGCTTGCTTTCCAAAGGACTCTGAAGCATCATCACAATTTGAAAGCATCAATTCTTTGATGCTCTGCCTTCTTTATTGTCCGGCTCTCACATCTGTACAAGACTACTGAATAGACCAAAGCCTTGAACCTGGAATGTTAGGTCCGTGAATCAAGGTAAGTTTGACATGGTCAAGCAGGAGATAAGAAGAGTAAACATCAACATCCTGGGAATCAGTGAACTAAAATGGACAGATATAGGTGAATTTAAATAAAATGGCCATTATATCTACTACTGTGGGCAAGAATCGCATAGAAGAAATTGAATTGCCCTCATAATCAACAAGAGTTCAAAATGCAGTACTTGGATGTAACCTTAAGAATGACAGAATGATCTCAATTCTTTTCAAAAGCAAACCATTCAGCATCACAGTAATCCAAGTCTATGTCCCAAGCATCAGTGCTGAAGAAACTGAAGTCAACCAGTTCTCTGAAGACCTAGAAAACTTCCTAGGACTATCACCAAAAAAAGATGCCCTATTCATCATAGGGGATATGAATGCAAAAGTGGGAAGTCAAGAGATTCCTGGAGTAACCGGAAAGTTTGGCTTTGGAGTACAAAATGAAGCAAGGCAAAGACTAATAGAATTCTGCAAAGAGACTGCACTGGTCGCAGAAAACACCTTTTTTCAACAACACAAGAGATGACGTTACACATGGACATAACCAAATGGTCAATATAAAAAAATTTTTTTTTCTTGATTATATTCTTTGTAGCTGAAGATGGCAGAGCTGTATACATTCAGCCAAAACAAGACCTGGAGCTGACTGTGGCTTAGATCATCAGCTCCTCATGGGAAAATTCAGTCTTAATGTAAATATGTTTGATCTATTTCAACAGAAGATATAAACTATCCTTTTTAAGACTCTTTTTTTTTTATTTTGCTTTTTACACATAGCCAGTATTCCTAAAATTTTTACACTTGCAAGTACAAAGTGATTAAAAGGGGTTTTGACAATTGTCATTTCCACAGTGTTATGATGTGTATTGAGTCCTTCCTACTTGCAAGTCTGTTTAGTTGGACTGACCTTTGGCCCAAGGAAATCTGTGCATGCATATAAATATAGAATATATCATTGACCTAAAATGGGGAAGGATTTCTTAAGTATAAACTGAGTGAAATAAGCCACTTGTAGTAAGACAGATTTTGCATGATTCCACTTATATGAAGTAGAAAACATCAAATTCATAGACATCAAGTGTGAAATGCCAGTTCTAGGGGCTAAGGGGAAACAGGAAGAGGACTTATTAATCAAAAGTTACAGCTTCAGCTCAACAAGATGAATATGTTTACAGATCTGCTACAACTATACTGTACACTTAAAATGTATTTATGATAGAACATCTCATGCTGTGTTTTACCACACAACAAAATAAAACTAAAATACAAAATTTCAAAAGCCAAACACAATACAGAATACTAATATATGAGGTTATAATAGAATTA